>JADRCG010000272.1:1863017-1873171 GCA_019844195.1 Rhabdomys dilectus | reverse complement strand
AAAGAAAGAAAGAAAGAAAGAAAGAAAGAAAGAAAGAAAGAAAGAAAAGAAAAGAAAAGAAATAAGGAAAAACAAGAGATATGGAAAGGAAGGAAGGAAGGAAGGAGGAAGGAAGGAAGGAAGGAAGGAAGGAAGGAAGGAAGGAAGGAAGGAAGGGTTTGAAAGTTCAAGTCCACCATTTCGCTTTTTCTAGTAATTTCCTGCTTCAGATGGATCAATCATGCACATGAGTCATGGGTAGCAAAAATAAACCCCTTTGTATTATAAGTTACTTGACTTGTCTACAACATTCAATTCATTCCCATACATTCATCTATATTTTTATTTATTTCCATAATAGTATTATTAGATACTACATATTAGAACAGAGTTAAAATATGGCACAGATCTCAATTTTACATGATGATGAACATTGTGCACATGATTGCTTCTGTTATCTTTGTTACAAGGACCCAGTCCACTTAGAAGTAGGCCTGATGAATCAGTGCATAGCTTATCATTTATACCCAGATACAATGCTGCAGTTACACTAGCTGCACCCAGACTAATCCCTGGAACAACTGCAGAAGTTAGTTTAAAGGTGGTCATAGTTAGAAGCAAAAGGTGACCTAATAGAATATCTTAATGATCTTGACAGAAAATATATGCAGAAATGGAGCTAAGGGTTTGAGTGAATGCATATTTATCTGTAATGAAGGCAATGAAAACTTTGGACAGTGTTAGAAGAGTGTTGGTTGAAAGCAATATCACTGAGAATGAGAGACACTCAGGAACACTAGTTGCAAGAATTTGTACCAATCAGGGCTTTAATTCTTGGGAACTAATGCTCTCAAAATTATCAGTTTCTGCTTGATAGTTGTCAGGGTTTTCAGTCTGGCAATGGTATCAAAAGATATCAGAGAAATTACAGTAAAAACTAGGACAATGACACACTATTTTAGAGGAAAAGCAATAATACATAACAATTGTTAATTAATGTTATATTATTTCACTTGCAATGTGCTTGTTCAGAAGTTTATGCCCTGTGTGATTCTGAAATTCTGTCAACTTGGATACACTGTTTTGTGTAAAATTATGTGTGCATGATGGATATTCTCACACAGTTCCTCATGCCTTTACTCACTGACCCATCTTCCAGGTCCTGAGTGGTCAGTGTTTGCTTCAGATTTCATACTAGACAATAGATATCTTTGTTTTTGTTCACGTTTAATCGCCACTTAATTGCATCTTTTAAAAAATTTCCACAGTTAATTTTGGAGGTGGATAATGAAGACAAACCTAAATTAAAAGAAAAATAAAACAAAAATGGGAGTAAATGCATCATAAACAATTCTATGAAACCAGATCTTGCATACTTATCTTGTGAACAGTATTTGATGTTTCTGGACTTACCAGTTATATAGAAAATCTAGTTTAATATAAAGCTGATTTAGGCCATGTAACTAAATAAATGAGAATTAAGAAGGATATACCTGTTGAAATAGTATGGAGAAATTGAAACATTATCAAGTCAAAACAAAACCTAAGCTTAATAGGCTACAACAGAGAAAATGAAATGAAATAAATGAACTCAACTCCCCAATAAAAAGACATAGACTAACAGACTGGATATGAAAACAGAACCCAGCATTTTGCTGCATAAAAGAAACTCACCTCAGTGACAAAGACAGACACTACATCAGAGTGAAAGACTGTAAAATAATTTTTCAAGCAAATGGTCCCAAGAAACAAGCTGGAGTAGCTATTCTAATATGAAATAAAATCAACTTTCAACCAAAAATTATAAAAAAACAATAAGGAAGGACACTTCATACACATCAACAACAACAAAAAAATCTACCAAATATGACTTTATTTTTCTTGAATCTGCTTACCATGCTCCCAATTCTTTTAATGATTACTCTATTTATATCTTGTATTTTTCTTATGATTCCATAAATTACTATAGGTTATGTGATATATGTGATATATATATATATATATATATATATATATATATATATATATATTACATGACATCAGATATGTTATATATCACATATTATATACACATATACACATATATTCTTTATAATTTATATTTTTATTTTATTACCATATGTAATTATGGTATGATAGATTGTGTAAGTATTGTGTATGTCATTGAATTTTCCATCTTAATAGAAGAACAATGTGTTCAACTGATCATGGCTGGTACTGTGACTGAGGAGGAATAAATATTTCAATATAAATATTTTGCAGACACAGTTCAGTTTTGGATATACCACCCATCAGGAAAATAGTGCCTATGGTAGAGATTTTTCATCTCTCCAACAATGCTTCTCCCACATAAAAGTGATACATGCCAATTCTCGATCTTTTATGCCAAGTTTTCCCACAGAAGCAATTTGACTTTACACACATGAAGTCTCATTAATAACATGTGTTAGAAGAGTGACAATTAACTTTGTTTCAGAATTTGAGAAATGAACCTGATATTGAGGTTGTCCTCTGAAGCTTTGTAAATTTCTTCCTCTTCAAATAAACACAGTATATTTTTAATTACTTTCATTAATTAAAGAATATTAAATTAAATTTTAAAAGCTATCGACTTCTGCAGTTTAATACTGGGTATAATTGTATGTTTGCATCTTAACTATATGAATTATGCTATTTCAAACTTATGTAACATGACTAATTGTGGATATATACAATATCAGCACACTTTACAGTCAAATCCTTGTCCTTTGTCCTCCATTTTAGTTTAGATTTTTTTCAAGCTTTCAGTTTTAAAAGCAGTTTTTCCTTTTTAAACATTTGCCTTGTGTGTGTGTACATGTGTATGCAAGTGAGTGATGGTGCTTGCAGAATACAGGAGAGTACACCCAATTTCCAGGAGCTGACTTTCCAGGTGTGATAAGCCATCAGAAGTGTATCCTGGGCACTGTACTTCAGTTCTCTGCTAGAGCGCCAAGTACTTTATCAACTGAGCCATTTCTCCAGTCCTGATTTTTATTCTTTTTTAAGTCTTTAGTTCTGTTGTAAAGTCCATGAAAAATTATTCCCTGAACCCCTTCCTTTTCAGAAGGGTGAGGCCACACAGTCTCAAGAAAAAACACAAGATCCCTCCCTTTCCAAAAAGAGTGAAGACATATTGTTCCAAGTAAAACTTTGGGATATCAGACATATGGAGCCATCTGACAACAGATAGATCCCCATTAGAGAGCCCCCGACAGCCCATCAATGCCAATCAACCAGTTTGTCACCAAAAACACCTGCCCTGTTAAAACTGTATGTATGTTTTTGCCTGAGTGTGTCAGGGGCAGCCTTGTTTATACACTGAAGGCGTAAAATCAGCCACAGGCCTAAGTCAGCCTGCTAACATGAAGTCATGGTCTCTATGGAAAAACACTGAACAGATGGTTATAGGATCTTGTAAACAGGCAGCTTTGGTGGAAATTTATCAGCCTGGATAAGAAGAAGTAGTCATAGGTCATGTGGACAGTCATAAACCTTGTAGATAGGTAGTCTTGGTGTATAATACCAACTTAGATAAGGACAGATGAATCATAGGTGGAGTCATAGTGACCTGTCCCCTGAACCTTCACCCAGCAGATACCCTGGAAGATATCTGTACTTCCCCTGAATAGCTACGCTCCTGCGTCATCCCCTTCCCCGCATCCTGCCTTTTTGTATATATAACCCCAGTGTAAAAAAAAGTAAAATTAGTGGTTTGATCAGACTGTAGACAAGCTGTCATTCCTTGCATCTGTCTGTCTCCCTATTCTCTCTTTCAGGTGATCTCCCGGACCCTTGTTTAATGCCCTGCTGGATGGGGCATTCTTAGCTGCTTCTTCTCCTGTGTAAGCAAGCAGCCCCAATGCATTGGACTAATTAATTAAATCATCTCGTGATTGCAGTGGTTACCCTCCTTGAGTTTCCTTCTTGGGGTCCCTGTAGTATAGCTAGCCTTTTGGACTCCACACTGTATGCCTTTTTTATTTATAAAAGCAACTTTATATACTGTGATTACAGATAATTTTCATCTTTAATTAACTGAAATCTAAAATTTCTATTTTTATTTTCTATTGAGTTAGTAATGCCACTAATGTATAGATCATATTATACTGAGCTATTTCTATTAGAAAATTCTGCATGAAGCCATCATGAATGAAAATGAGATTGGTGAAGGCTTAAAAACAGTACTTCACTAATACATGGTACTTCCACTATTTACCCCATAATGATAGAAGCTGATATATGAAAAAGAATTCATTCAGATTAAACAGTTGAGAATTTGCTTTGTTCTAACACCATCCATTAAGCTCATTTATTTTCTGTAACTGTGAGACAACCCCCCCACCCTAGTGATTGTCATCTGGAATCTCTCATCACTTCTAAAGTGAACTCAGTTTCTGGGAAACAAACACGGAATTGGAAGTGATTGTTACAGAGAAATGAATTTGAAAATTTGAATAGGTTATTACTAGTAAGAATTGTGGATTATGTGAAATTCAGAGTCACATAAATTACCACTAAGAAGACAAACGCATGAATTATCAGAAAATAAAATGGTTTGATTTGTTGCATGAATGTCAATAAGCTTTGGCATGTTTATGTATGTTCAAGAATGTGTGTGTATTTTGTGTATCTGTGTGCATATGAGTTTAGATGGGTATATAGGCATGTAAAGCCAGAATTTAGAGTGTACTTTTCTATTTCTAGTCTGCTTTGGTATTTGAGACAAAGTCATTCAATGAACCTGGAGTTCATTCTTTGGTTACGTTAAGTAGTTTGTGAGTGTCAAGGATCCTCCTGTGTCCTCCCACTGTTAGAAATCGAGATGCATACCTTTGTGGGTGGCTTTTTATGTGGGTGAACCTAGGTCCTCACTCTTCTGTAGTAGGTGCTCTACTCACTGTGCAAACCTCCTAGACATTGGAAGCTTGTTTGTAAATTAAATGTATAAATGAAATCATACATATTTACAGAGCTATTCATGTCCCTGGTAGGGACAGAGTGACATGGTTCCTGCCTCTGAGCCAGGGCCCGCTGGTGTGAACTTCCACTAGTATTGAAGGCTGCTGTGGGCATACGTTTTGTTTGTATAATAGTATACATATTTCACATTCCTCTGAGGAATGTCCTTCCTGTTAATGTTAATGGATCTATAATAACTAGGAACAGTAGGAGTCCAGTAGTGGAGGAAGTGGCTATGTCTTAGAAAAATGGTAAACACTAGGACCTTCAGGACAGGCCATAAGGCTATGAAAAAGAACTCTAAAACATTAGATTGAAAACATACAACTTCTCAAATATGTAAAAATATAAGTATGCAATATGAATTATGAGAGGCTTCATAAATATAAAAAACACTATGAGCCAGCTTGTTAGAAAGATACAAAGATGGGGAAGTACAAATCTTGATAAATTCCTGAGTTCGGGATCAGACTAAGGCTATGTAAGGTTAGGTTCAGACTTGGTTTAAATGGTAATTTTAGGACTGTATCCCAACCAGGTAGCTGTGTTTAACAAAGGCAGACAGGTATCTGAAATCTTTTGAAATGTAAAGAAAAAAATGTATGCTTGCTGTCTCTTAAGAATCAAAGGACTGATGTCAATGGATAATAATTCATAAGATAATCAAAAGGTAAACATGGAGTAAATAACTGGATTGATATGTAAAAGAAAAGCCTGGACCAGTGTTCTACAATTGAGCAGACTAGAGAATTTTTAGGATAAAAAGAAGATAACTATTTGGAGAATACACATGCACACACAAGCAACTAGGACAAGGACAGAGAGATCTCTTAGAGTAGTAAGAAAGCATAATATAGACAGAAATCTCCGGAGAGAAGGCACTGAAAGGAATAGAAACTTTTTGAGACCCCCTAGTAGATAAAGTGGAGCCAGGCCAGCTATGTTTTAGGAACTTAGCTGACCACATTTAGATGGAACCAAGAATAAAGGTCATTTAGTTCACGAGCTCTAGATCTCGGGAACCTGGCTAACCACAAAGTAGATGGTTGAGTAAGATTAAATTTCTGAGAAAAACATGTACAGTGTGTTGCCCACATGATTGACTAAATGATGGGCTGGTATTTTCCACTGATATTCCCCCTCACCCCCTGGCTTGTGCTTTTTTTCCTTTAAATACCTTTCTCCCCCTGGGCTCAGGGCCGAACTCCTCTACCCCTGCGTGGATTATGAGTCTCTACCTTAGCCAGCTGATCCTGGAATAAAGCCGCTTGCTGTTTGCATCAAGTTATTAAACTGAAAGCAAGATCTGTTTTCAGGTGAACTTTTCTGTACCCTATGCTCACTGTAGAATTACTTTATTCAAACTTCAGGACATAGCAATTCCATCTATGTATTGTTTTTTTTTTAATAAAAGTAGAGCTTTCTCTAAGACATACTGAAAGGATCACACACCAAAAGAAAACCATCTATAAAGAGGCCATGAGAAGGCCTGGATCATTAATAATATGGGCTTTATTTTGCTCACAGTCATCTCAATAGTAAATGGCAAGGCACACTTCTTAATATATATTAATATGTGCCATGGACAAACCTTAGCTTAGAGAGAGGTTCTTGCAAGTTATTGAGTGGCTATGATATTCCGAGACTTGAGTGAGGGTCTCCCCTCTTGGGGGTCTTTCAGCACAACATAGAGAGAAGACTGAAAAAGTTGTATCATGCAGAACAGTTGGCTAGAATTCACTATTTGATTTGGAGTAATTTCTTTTTGAGGCTGCCAGACACCTCTTCTCTCAGGAACCTCTCTTTAGGGTATGAGGTGGTAAAGACTTCCCTTGTCTGTATGTGTCAAGGGTTGGTCCATCCTGCAGAATTCATCACATGCTCTGGGCCTTCCCCACCTGCATGTGAGTTTCCTCACCTGTGGTCTGAGAGATGTTAATCAGACTCTCTCATCCCATCCTGCAAGTGTCCCATGTCCTTTCCAATGCTCCTGAGCTGACCAGGAATGTTAATTAGCCTCTCCCTTGTGTGTGATGGGGGATACAAGTGTTCCAAATTTCTTTATCTGACATCTTCAATAGCATCTCAATATCCTTTGTTAATCACAGAAACACTATAATTAGATTAGTATTTGATGTGTTTATAAAAAGATAAAGAGATACAGAAGATGTTCTATGTGTATGTGATGAGATATGGGGGAAAGGGATGTCTCAGCAGGCCCATGCAGAGGCATCCCTTTCCCCTAAGGGAGCAGCCACATGGATGATATAGTATAGAATAGAGTTTATTCAGGGCATGGGGAGGGGAGTTAAGAGGGTAGCAGAGGCAGAGAGATGCAAAGAGAGGGAGAGAGTAGAGAAGCTGTTGCCAGGTAACTGTGGGGAGGAGCATACCTGGCTGTTGCCAATTAAGAGTGGTGGTGGAATTTAGACAGAATGCTAACAGTATTCCCAAATTATTCCCCAGAGACTCAAGGCAGATTAGAAATAAGTTTTTGAGTGATAGTAGCATGATCTTTCTAGAAAAGTTATCCATGTGGTTGAAAAAGAGTACAATGGATGGCAACATGATGTGCTTAATGTCCAATGAATGCTTTACAGAAAATGTCCTTATATAACATGGTACCATGGGTAGTGGATATATACCATGAAAATTTAATAGAGAAACAGTAGGCCATAAGTTTAAAATAGCTATTCTGCAGAAAGATTTAGAGAGATTACTCAAGAGGTGGATTGTGGGGAGCCAACAGAAGGTGGCTATCATCCTTGCAGCCACCTTGAGCCATATACCCTGACAAGAGACTTGATTACAACAGCCTACAACAGCTGAGCACACTCTGATAACATCTTGTTTTAGATACCCAGGCTCTTCCCTTGGGTGTGTGAGACTTAAAGGTGTGATTTAGAGCTGAGACTTAAGGGTGTGACTTAAGGGCATGACTTAGAAGTGAGACATATAAAAGGTGAGAGGCAGACAGAAGAAATTATTAGGTATTAGGCACTTGGCACTTGGAGGAAGAAGTTGGAATTAGACATTAGACACTCGAGACTTGGAAAGAGAACTAAGTGTAGGCACTTGAGACTCGAGACAGGAAATTAGGATTAGACACTCGAGACTTGGAAAGAAAACTTGAGATTAGACACTTGTACTTGGATGAGACTTGAGACTAGAACTTGGAACTGGAAACTTGGAACTTGGAGGCACTAGGGACTAGGAACTAGGGACTAGGAACTCAAGACTTGAGACTTGGACTAGGAAAAGAACCTGAAGACTAACCGGGATTGAATCACACTCTGTCTGGTCTCCATTCCTTGTGTCTGTCCTCACTCTCTCTCTTGCTGAACCCTGACCTTTGGACTGGAGCAGCCTGGGTCAGTGCGAGCTCTAACAATTTAGCCCCAAAGGCTTTTGACAGTTTGGGTTCCAACATTGACAAAGCGGTTTTCAACATTTTTGGCCCCGAAATATGAGGTACCTCGGGCTGCAACAGTGGATATAGGAATGTAGCCAAATATAATATGGACTATAATAAAAGTACCAGATGATTATGAATAAGAGCCTCAGAAATTTTTTTAGCCACTATTAGTGAGCTCATTAGCCCACACAATCTGCATATGAGTGATATATTTAAGTTTATAATAACAATAAAGAAAAAGAAAAGTCAAGCACACAGGGTAAATGCTCAAAGAGAATTGAGAGTCATGTTTTACTTGTATTTTCTTAAAATTATTGCTCATAAGAACATGCTCATGATTCAGGTTCAGTCTGCTCTTTAATTCTAGATCCTCAGTATCCTTTATAATACAATTGCATCCTTTCCTCTTTATTCTACTTTTTCTCCTCTTCTTTTTCAGTTTCTCTTTTGAAATTTTCTATAATATATCTAGGTTATATGTTTTGAAAGTGATACCCACATGAGACTTGAAAGAACTAACCATGAGTTACCTTCTTCTTTCATTTGTTCATTCCTTTCTTTCTTCCTCTGTCCCTATGTCCTCAGAGCTTTTTTTTCTTGCTCTATTTTTACATGGACTCATGTATCCCAAACTCAATTGTAATTTACTATGTTTGATGATTGCCTTGAACAGTTACTAGTCACTGACAAGATTACAGATGTATGTATGCATCCATACCTGTACTGGCTAGTTCTGTGTGTCAATTTGACACAAGCTGGAGTTATCACAGAGAAGAAAGCTTCAGTTGAGGAAATGCCTCCAAAAGATCCAGTCATAAGGCATTTTCTCAATTAGTGAACAGCCAGGGAGGGCCCATTGTAGGTGGTGCCATCACTCAGCTGGCAGTCTTGGGTTCTATAAGAAAGCAAGCTGAGCAAGGTGGTGAAAGCAAGGCAGTAAGTAACATTCCTCCATGGCCTCTATATCAGATCCTGATTTCTGACCTGCTTGAGTTTCAGTTCTGACTTCCTTTGGTGATCAACAGTAACATGGAAAGTGTAAGCTGAATAAATCCTTTCCTCCCCAACTTGCTTCTTGATGATGATGTTTTTGCAGGAATAAAAACCCTGACTAAGGCAATGCCCTATCTTATAGTTTTAGGACTCAAACCCATGGTGTCCTGCTTACTAGTTAGAAGCCTATTAACTGAACAACCTTCCAAATTTTCTCTGTTTCATTCTTTGTTCCCTCCTTCCATCTACCATTTCTTTCTCTCTTTCTTTCTTTCTTTCTTTCTTTCTTTCTTTCTTTCTTTCTTTCTTTCTTTCTTTCTTTCTTTCTTTCTCCCTCCCTCCCTGCCTCCCTCCCTCCCTCCCTCCCTTCCTTCCTTCCTTCCTTCCTTCCTTCCTTCCTTCCTTCCTTCCTTCCTTCCTTCTTTCCTTTCTTCTTTCCTTCCTTCTTTCATTCCTCCCTTCCTTTATTCCTTTTCCTTCCTTTTCTTTTGCCAATATTCTTTTATTTTCATTTGTATTTGGGACTTAAAAGGAAGATAGAACTACCTTTATGATTTCTGAAGCCAGAAAACATGTGCTGCAGATCATTTAAACTTGGTGTGTAGAAAGTTTATATGTTCCTATGTACATTACAAATAATAAAAACATTAATGTTTCTAAGTGCTGGCTACAGTATTCCACTATCAATAGTTGCCCAAGTCTTCTTCTACTATGGACACTATGAATATCTACATTTTGAAAATAAAAAAAAAAGTAGAGTTTAAATGACTTTCTTTCTTACTTTCTT
>JADRCG010000272.1:1831494-1855614 GCA_019844195.1 Rhabdomys dilectus | reverse complement strand
ATTTATTTATTTATTTATTTATTTATTTATTTATTTATTTATTTATTTGTATGTATGTATGCTTAGAGATAGATAAATGTCAAGAGGAGTTCAGGAGACACTTTGCTTCCTTTCTGGCTCCCACTTGGTGAATACATAGTCCTGGTTCTGAGTGCCTTTGGTGGGACATCTGGTTCTTTTCCCTCTTTGTCTATTGTATATTCTTGGTTCACCAGTCTGTTCATGTATGTCCATTTAGGTCTGTGGTTTGTTTCATTGTTTGATTGATGATCTGTTTCATATTCAAAAGAAAAAAATGATT
The DNA here is from genome assembly GCA_019844195.1 of Rhabdomys dilectus. NCBI lineage: Eukaryota > Metazoa > Chordata > Mammalia > Rodentia > Muridae > Rhabdomys > Rhabdomys dilectus. The sequence goes on along the minus strand of JADRCG010000272.1, from coordinate 1,855,313 downwards.
CAAACTTTAACTGTTGGAATATTTGGGCTCAGCAGGTGCCAGGGTGTTCCTCCTTTGAAATTACACTTAGAAAAAGTAAAAAAATTTGTCTGACTAGTCTAAATAAATAAATGTGTATAGCCACTTTATGTTTGTTTCTGACTTGTCTTGCATGTCTAAAAATGTTCTACATATCTTGGTAATAGATAATTGGCCTACAGGTTATTGGGTATGGTTAAAAATTTGAAATATTGGTAACAGAATTTTGGCTTAAAACTGGAAAGTCTGAGTTGGACAACACATGGCCTGACTCAACCTAGGGAAATAGTTCTATAAAGGTACCTATAAATTGGAATAATATTTTATGTAATTCCTGTCTTAGAAACTAGACTTATAAAAGAAGGATTTAAAACAATGTTTCTTTAGTGAGGCATTAAAAGCTGCACCATCATGCATTCATATGCGAGAACTAGCAGCCTAAGCTGGTAATATGAAAAGAATGAAGTTCGTATTTATTTTAGAGAGACTGGACTGTTTACACTGTTAAAAATAGAGTTTGCCTTCCAAAATTCTGGTTATCTTTTATGACTTCACTATTAAAAATACTTTAATTTGATATTGCAAAAGAAACTTTGAAAATATAATTTTAAATATACATAAAGCTAATGGAATATTGGTAGTTTACAATTTAATCACAAGCTCAATTTTTTTTCCAAGACATGGTTTCTCTGTGCAGCCTTGGCTATCCTGGAACTCACTCTGTAGACCAGGCTGGCCTCAAACTCAGAAATCCGTCTGCCTCTGCCTCCCACGTGCTGGGATTAAAGGTGTGCACCACCACTGCCTGGCACAAACTCAAAATTTTAATTCCTCTGGGAACTCACCCATATTTGTAATTAAGAAAAACAATCATACAAATGGAGATTATTGCAAGATGTATGAAAGGTTAATAATGGTAGGTGTAGAGGTAGTAAGAGAAAGGATATATGTCTGGGGTAACAGGCTAGTCAAGACAGCTCTGCTTACTATATTTGACTCAGTGAGCAGCAAAAATGAATGGACAAAAAGAAGCTTACCTTTATGGTTTAGGTTCAGTAGGCCTAGATCTGATGAAGGTGTGAGGAGAGGTGGTGGCAAAATGGAGGTTCCCCTGGGATACCAGGCTACTCATGTAATTTTTAAAATTTTTCATGAAAATATATCATTTTCTGTCTTTATTCTAACAACCAAATTATTTTGCAGACCTGGATCTACAGTTCAAGATATAATATTTATGGTCAGCAGCAATTACAAAGGCTAAATCATGTATTCACAGGTACAAGGTTATTTATTTATTTGTGTGTGTGTACATATGTGTGTGTCTGTCTGTCTTTGTGTCTCTGTGTGTGCACTTATGTGCTCAATCAGAAGACAGAGGAAGTCAATAGTTTCCTCCTCCATGGCTTTTTATTCCTTCAATTCAGAGTTTTTAAAACACAAGCTATGCTGCAGTGCAGAAGCTCCTGCAATTCTTCTCTTTCTGCCCATTATATCACTTGGGATACAGGTGTCTACAACCATGTCTGTTTTTAATGTAGACACAGGAATTTGAACTAAGTCCTCATGTTCAAACAGCAAATTCTAATATCAACTATTCCTGTTCCTAAGTAATTCTGAAGATAGCTCTTTTCATTCTCTGTAAATTTGATAAATTATATTTCTAGTCAGGATTTAGATATCTATAATCAGGCATTAAATCCTTCTTCATGTCCTCCAATAATGTTTAGCTTGAGGCCAATGCTATTTATTTATTTTTTAATATAAAACCAATTCTCAACACCTCCTATATTAAAGGCAAAGCATGTGTATTTTATTTGGGAAGCTTTAATTAATTTTTAAAATTGAGTATAAGCCCCACATTTGGGGCCATCTGTTGTAGTTGTCAATTAATCTTTCCTCTAATCAACTCTGTGGTGTTAGTCCTTTCTTCACTAACAGCCTCAATGTTTTGGGTTTCCAAATGAAAGACACATAAATTGAGGCTTATATTTTAATATGTCTTAAACAGCTCAAAGCCTGGGCCACTCTCAAACTTCCACATGGCTAGCACCTCCCCTCTGTTATTCCTGAGTTATTATTTATTAAAATTTATATTTCATCACTGTTGTCCTAGACCCAGTTAAGGGTACACCCTGATGTTGCTCTTCCTCATCTCTCACATGGCTGCCACCTTCTCTTTTCTGTAGCTCCCAGGTCTGGAAACTACTTTCCCAGCAGGGTGGCTCTGCTTGCCCCCATCCCCCTTTTCTCTCAGTCCTCATCCAGGAATGCTATAAGTCCTGCCTTTGTCTCTCTCCAGCCATTGGCTACCAGCAACATTATTTACCAGTCAAAACAAACTGAGTATCTTACATATGGATTCTCATGTAATTTGGGGACCTAATTAACATAATATAAGCACTAGACCAAATTCACAATATTAAGGAATGTCTTATGTTAACCATAATTTGGAATGTTTCTAATTGCTTTGAAATGATACTTCAAAATTTAAATTCATTTTTTTTTCAGTGTGAAATCACATCATCACACGAATAGGACCACTGGAAATATTAAGTTCAAGCAGAAATTACAAGTCAGACATACTGTGTTCACATAGCTAAAGCTTAACCAGCCAGCAAGCATTTGTCTAATTCACATGATTATAATGTTGGCTCATCAAAACAAACAAAAATGATAATACATTTTGCTAGTTTAACACTCTGGTACTATTTGTTGAAATGACTGATCATCTCTAACTGCTCAAAGATATTATTTTCTTCCTGTTGTACTACATTGTCAGCATCCTCTCTTCTCTTGATGGACCCAACTAACTTCAGATCCCTGATCTGAATCATACTCTGATTTAAAAATATTGCTTCATTAACTGGTGATACGAGTATAGGAAGAATTGTAAACTAGATCTAAAGGGAGAAGATTCAAACTGGGTAAAGCATACTCTAGCTAACACTGCAAAGTAGAATGATGAAAAGAATATAGTCTCCTTGTGTCTTAACTTTTGTAATCAACATAATTGGTATCAGAAAAACATGTTTTTGAACTGTGGATGTCTGAAAGACTAAGCAAGGTACCTAATACTGTGAAATCTTAAGTATTATCAGAAATAAAACAACTCTCCTGTTTTCAATGTGAGGGTTAAATTAAATTGATCATGTAAAAGTCTTAATGGGAATTATGCAGAATTAATAACTATACATTGTAGTGGCTGTTATTTGGACTCCATTCTGTTGTTTCAAAGTAAGACTGTTCTCAATAATTATCCATAAATGCACTGTTAGAAAAGAATATCACCTCTGTAAACAGTTACTTTTATAAAAGCTGATTGTCTTAGCTAGGGTTTTACTGCTGTGAACAGACACCATGACCAAGGCAAGTCTTATAAGAACAATATTTAATTGGGTCTGGCTTACAGATTCAGAGGTTTAGTCCAGTATCATCAAAGCAGGGGAAAATGGCAGCATCCAGGCAGGCATGTTACGGGAAGAACTGAGAGTTCTACATCTTCATCTGAAGGCTGCTAGTGGATGATTGACTTCCAGGCAGCTAGGTGAGGGTCTTATAGCCCATACCCACAGTGTAACACCTAGTCCAACAGGGCCACACCTCCAAATGGTGCCACTCTCTGGGCCAAGCATATACAAACCAGTACACTGAAGAATATATACTCTATGTAATTACATGTGACTTTTTCTTCCTTCCTCCCTCCCTTCCTCTGTCTCTTTCTTGCTTGCTTTCTCTGTCTTTCCTTCCATATTTTTAGACATGGTCAGTTATAGAACAGGCTAATTCCAAACTTCTTATATATGATAAAATCTGACTCTACCTCCTGAGTCCTTGGATAAAGGGGCTTGAAACATACCTGGTTAAGTGGTAGGGGTGATAGATATTAGTGCCTTGTGCACATTAGGCAAACACTCTACTATGTGAGATCTCCAGCCTCCTGCCTTCCCTAGGGCACTGCATTTTCTAATTTTAATTTTTGTAGCTCATTGTGGCTTTGGACATCATTGTCTAATTAAAAATAAACTTGAATTTCTGTTCTTTATGCTTCTCTACCTCCTAAATGCTGGAAATACAGGCATGTGCCATAACATGAGTCTTATGCTTCCTTCTTTGACAGAGAAATAATAGTGAATCATTTTGCAATGTACAAGAAAAGTGGAAATAGATGACACTAAGATATATAGATATATAGATATATTTGCTGTTGTTCAAAAAGTTATCACTGCTTTGTCTATTTGTTTTACTTTCATAGGTAAAGGCACATAATGCCATGTTCTGAAATACCCATGCCAAATTATTTTCAGTAACAAACCTGTCAAGCAACTTGTTCCTTGTTTTACTAATTTGTTTAGAGTGCTAGTCACTATAACACCTGTAACTGTTTTCAATTGCCAACTCATATAGCCACAATCAGTGTGATGACAGTTGACAAGAAGATATTTTCCTACATTAAGTATTCTTTTCCTGTATCTGGGCTTATTTAATTAAAATTTATAACCTATGCTCTACTACTATGAGAAATTGAATTTCATCTACACTGAAAATACTCTTTCAGGAATATTAAGGGTTGAAATGGCTTAGTCAACAAAAGGCTTATCCCTAGAAATATTGTGTTTTAGCTTAATTTCTTGTTTTATCATGACCAACATCAATTTGGAGAGGAAAAGTTTTGTTTGGCTTAAAGATGAAAGATCAGGAGAAGTGAAAGCAGAAATGGGAAGGTGGTAGCCAAATCTGAAGCTTGGAAGGAAAGTTGCTTATTGAGTTGCTTCCCATGACATTCTCTTTCTTTTGTTGTGAATAATTCAAGATAAACTGCACAGAACATCTACACCTATAGTGGTCTGGGATCTGCCACATCAACTATTTTTTAACAAAGTGCCCAGGAACTAGTCTGCTGAAAGCATTTTTCCTATTGGAGCTTGTTATTCTGAAATGAACCTAGATTGTGTCAACTTGACAAAACAAAATAGCTAAATAGCACACAATGTAAAAGGAGGTACAAACTAGAACATTTTTAAAATCCCACCAGTGAGGAAATAAAGATATAATGCAGAAGTTGCTTGTTCTTTTGCCTTGTGATTAGTCTGTGTAACTGAATCTGGAGACCCATCTTTTGTTATGAAACATTACCTCAAAAAATAAGATAAAGTATTAAAAAGAGATAGTGGAATAATAGGAGGATTAAATGGGGACTGAGATGAGATGGCAGGTTAATATGGGGACTAAGAGGAGGGATAAGTAACACTAAACACCATTTGAAAAGCCAAATATATACTTGCCATGGAAGAACTGGCCAACACAAAATGGATGCTACAGGTTTATGTGTGTCTCTGTATATCTGCACTTTGTGTTACTTATTTGTATTGGAATCTAAACTACATGCATACATGAAACAAAATTAAATGGAATCATCATAACATGGAGAAGGCAATGGTACAACTCTTTATGTTACCAAGTAAAAGCTTCCCTATCAGGAATGGTTTAAATACTGTTGAACTATTTCCAAAGGAAACACAAACAACCTTCTTATCATTCCTATCAAAAGCTAATGTTAAGGCTACTATTTCCTATATAGATCCTGACAGTAAATCCTTCATGCTGAAGGGAACACACTGTCATATATTGAAAAGTAGATAGTGCTCAACTAGAAGCTTCATTCCTATTTATTAGTATGCATGATGCTAGATGAGGTAAAGTAACTATCTAAATCATTTAATTACCAACCCTGCAATATACAACAGTGAGTTGGTGGCACAAAATATTTTGGAATAATAATGGCAGAAATGTTACATGAGTAACCAATCACTTTTAAACTGGATTTGAGCTCCACTCTCTGAGATAGAAACCATGTCTGATACTGATAAAGTAGCCACAAACCTGAGACTAGGTAAATAGTTCATAAGCTAATATGAAAACTTATACTTTTATTATGCTAAAGGAACATAGCAATTAAATGACTCCTAATGATGTACTGCGATAACCATAAATCAAGGCCATGCTCAGCCCTCATAAGAGAATCTTGCAGTGGATAAAGACTAACACAGTATTCAGATAGTGAGAGACTTTTGAGCTCTCAGTCCTAAATAAAATGTTTTTTTTTTTTATTTTTGTTTGTTTGTTTTCTGCTTGGTTGTTTTATCAAATTCTTTATCTTGAATTTCAGGGATTAACTTGAAAGAGGAGTTTCAAAGAGAGTAAGAAACAGAGGTAACCAACCAAAGGAAGGTATTAAAGCAGAGGTAGTTGACAACTAAAAAAAAAAAAAAAGGCAATATTTTCGAAACACAATCATATTTATGTAAACATGAACTCACAGAACTGTGACAGTGTACATATGTTCTCCCCAATTAATGAATATGTCTTAACTCTTTGCTGTAGATCTATGGAGCAAATCTTGATTAAAATGTTGACTGTTTTCTGATTAATTGAAAGTTATGCTTACATTCTTTTACTGCACAAACTATGTAAAGACACTCCTAATTTTCAAGGACTGCAAGCATCCCTACAGTAAGGGACAATTTTCAGTCTGTGGGCTTCATTCTCCTCTAATTTTCAGGTGCTTGGATCATGTTTTGTGTATTTAATAGAAGATTTTTGGAATGTAATAACAGTAGTTTCTTCCCCAAGCCCTCATTCTCAGTCTCTCTTATTTCTCTCTGACTTTCATCATGAAAGTATTAATTTTTACCAAGAATTTTGTATGAGGACTTCCATTCAAGCAGACTTTAGTGAGCCTCCTCTGAAGCTTTCACCTTAGTATTTTTTTGGCCCACTCTCTAGTCTACCTTTAACATATTAGACTACTGAGTAAAAACTCACAACCCATGGCTCTTATTGCTGCAAGCATTTCTGTGAAAGACACCTGTGAAAGATTGTTTTTCCTCTATGTAAGTTGTTGGAGATTTTGAACTTTATTAAATTTTCTATTAAACAAAGAATGATTATTCAAGGGGAGATCATTGAAGTCTCAAAACCAATAATTCACAAGGAATTAAGGGCCTTATGAGTACCTCTACCCTAGAAACTGTTAGCTCTCTTTCTACCCTAAGAAATATGGTTAGTCTCAGGCAACTCTTCTTTGTTCTATCTAAATATCTTCTATTGCCGTTTATGAGAGAACAAAAATTGGTTTAATGTCTAAATCATCCTCTTACCAGTGTTACAACTCAGTAATATCTAAGAAAAGGGGGCATGCTTTAAAAATAGAACCACTAGGTAAGGGACTAAGATTCTATCTCTTTGGGCAAGCCTGGAGGGATTTTAATGATTTCAAATGTCACTTGGCTGGCAACGGCAGAGCCTCGACAATGTGATCCATCTAATTAACTGTGGAAAACTGAAGTTTTTCTGTGTTTCAGTCTCTATAATGGATTTCTTGAAATGATTACTTCACCCATCCCTGTCTGATAATTTTAAAATAATAATGCTCTTGTCTTATTCCCTGTGAATTAATAGGCATTTAAAGTTGTGTGAGGATTGGGGACCTAGAAGCATAGTCATCCATGAAGGATCTATAAGCAATTATGATTATAGATATTTTCCTCATTGATGTAACCACAGGTAAATTGCCCATAGATAATTCCTCACCAACACTCCTGTAAGAGACCTTAATTAAGATAATTATCTTACAAAAAAATGACATAAAAGTGGAGAAGTTAAAAAGAAAGGAAATGAGAGAGAGACAGGAGAGTAGAGAGGAATGGAGAATGGATGTGCTTAAACAAAATTATATTAATATATAAAATTACTATAATGAAATATACTACTGACTGTTATCCTTATGCAATAATTAAAAACTTGAAAATAGGCAAGAGCAGTCTGTTTTTTCCATTTTCAACAATGAAAGCTAAAACTCCTTTATAATCCATGTTTTTTTCCCATTCTATATAGGGTTCTAGAAAGCATCATAGTCAGACCACTGTTTTGATCCCTGGTGATTAATTTAAATTTCTTGAAAGACTAAAAAATTAAGACACTTATTATGCTAATAAAGTAATAATAACAGCATGTCTTTAAGAAAATTTACTCTGTCTAGGTAGGCCTCCTGATTGTTTTATCAATATCCTCAGTATATAAACTTCACAATAGCACTAGATTTTGACAAATAAGGCCAGATCATTGTTTATATATGTCTAAATTTATGTCATTTTTTTGTATCTTACCACCATTCCTCAACCTCAGGTGTGGGGGCATGCATGTGACCATGCATATATCTAAGGGCTTGAAAAGGAATTATGGAAAGAATGTCTTGAAAACATTACATTTAGACTTACTTGGTAGTATAATCTTCTTCATAAAGAAAGCCTTTGGGGTCAACCCTGGCTCCAGTCTGTTTGATTAAAATATTATTTTTTTCCATAGTGGACTTTATCCCACAAACATATTTAAATGAAAACACTCTCCAGTGTAAATAATTTGAATTTTGATCTGAATCAATTTTCTTTAAACTCTAAAAACAGTCTTGTGGTAAATATACATATTCAAGTGAATAAGTTGTAGAGCCACATGACCTGAAAGAAAGCTAAGTATTAAATGGACTTTTTATTCAGTGGTGATAAATTTTCTAGGCTCCACAGGCACTGTCCAAAAATGTGATTGCTTTAAAAAGGAAAGCTAAGGAGATTTCCCACTGGACTAAGTCCTTAATTTCTGTTAATAAAGTGAGAAAATTATAAATTGTCAAGAATGTTGTATGTATAAATTAGATGGCTTAAACTGCCAAACAATTAAGAGGGAAGGAAGAGAAAAAGAGAGAGAAAAGAGTGGAGAAAGAAAGAGAAGAGAGAAGAGAGAGAGAAAAAGAGAGAGAAGGCCAGAGAAAGAGAGAGAGAGAGATGATGATGATGAAAAATGAAATCAACTATAAACAACACAACTGTATAAGCTAAAAAAGTTTCTAGTCATGATTACAAGGTATAATTTTGTAGATATCATAGGCAAATAATTGGCAAGTATAATGAGCAATTTAATTTGTCTTCTTTTATTTGTACCCTTTGGTGGGGATTTGATACATTGTTGTGTGTTGTTCAACATATATTAATTTAGTTATGATGACAAATTACATTTTTCATTTCTCTGATTTTAATGAGAAAAATGAATACACTATAATTTTCTTATGAACTACTTTTCTTTCACACTATTTTTATCATCCTCTTCAAATACTGTTTAACTAGGGCATGTCTTAGCAAACAACTCTGAACTCCAACCTGGAATTGGTTGAAATATTGATTTTTTTTAAATAAATATTTCTTACCATCACTATTTTTTTTTACTATTATGGAAATAATGTCTGGCAGAAAACATATTTTCTATAAAAAATATTATTTAAACTCTCCCTGAAAGCAACTAGTAAAGATGCTGATTTCCTAGAAGGATATGGCTTTTTACCCCTATATTCACCACAGAAGCAATTACACACATATGGTTTGCTTAAGATTATTCTACAAAACCCTTGTCATAGGAAGCTAAGAGTTTCATGGAACATGACTGTTCTTTGAGAGCCTATTGATAATTAGCTTCTAGCTGGGGGCAGGCTTTTTGTTCAGTGATGTAGTTATTGGTAAGTTTTATGATCTTGTAAAAAAGAAAACAAAAACAAAAACAAAAACCCTTGTCAATGCTGTGGTAAGCAAATCTACTTTAAACTTACCATGTCATCAAAATAAAAGCAGGACAATCACACAGCAAAAAAGAGATTAATAGGGAATATGACTCAAAGGCTGGGAGTGAGGTGAGAACATACACAATGGTATAAACATGCACAAAAACATCATAGCTAAACCTATTTTGCATAATTATTATGTGATCTAAACTACTAAACAGCTTTTTTATTTCATGACTGAGTCAGACACACTTGAAATAGGAAGTCGAAACTTTTTAAATAAAAAAGTATATATTTAAATAAAAAAGTATATATTTAAATAAAAAAACCCAAATGCATATATTACTTTTATTTTTCAGTTAATGGCATTTTAGTTCAAGTAAACTATTTTTTTTTTTTTTAGGGTCACAAAGTGGCTAAATGATGAGTTATCTCTCTCTGACTCCTACTATGGAAATAAAATGCAAGCTCTTGGTTGTTGTGTTTTCTACACCTTCGCTTTGTCACCATAGACTTTACAGTCTCTAAATCTGAAAGCTAAAATAAACAAATCAAAACAAGAGCAAATAAAGAACAACAAAACCGAAACCACTTTTCTTGTATAATATTCCTTGTCCATGGTGATTTGCCATATGTACAGAGAAGTAATTAATATGATGTTTGTTTAAATTTCTTTTTCTGTCTATGTGATAAAAATATTCTGATAAGTTAAATTTAAAGTAGAAAGATTTACTCTGGCTCATATTTTAGTCCATCACAGAGAAGAAGACAAGGCAGCAGAAACTTGAAACAGCTGATTGTGATACATGAACTATCAAAATCAGAAGGTTATGATTGCATGCTGGCCAGCGTTCAGAAATTGTTCTTCATTTATACAATCCATGATCCCATTTCCAGAAATCAGTCCTTCCCACAATTGAGATGTATCCTCCAGATTAACACAATCAAAATGATTTCTACAGACATTCTCAGAGGTTACAATTAATCCAGGTGTGAATTACAGAAGTCCCTGGAAGATTGGCTCTTAGTTGAGTCTAGACTATATCAAGTTGAGAGTCAATACTGTCCACCACAAGAACATTCCCCTATGAATGATAACTAAGCCTGTTTTTCTCACTAATTATATCTCTTCATGACTGTCCCTTAAACTTAAAAGATAAAAATAAACAGATTTATCTCTTTCTCTGTTTAACTCCTCATTTTTGTGGGTTCTTGTTCTTTGTTTTGTTTGATTACTTGTTTGTTTATCTTTTCAAAAAGTGTCTCTATGTGTAGCCTAGGCTATCCTTGAACTGGTTTTGTAGACCAGGCTGCCATGAAAATCACAAAGATTTGCCTTCTTCTCTCTCTTGCGTTTGGAGAATAAAGGCATGTGGCACCACCAAAGTTAAATGCCAATTTCTGATGCCAGAATACATGCCTTAAGACAACCCCAGACTTGAAAATGGAAAATAATATCCACAGGCTCCAGAAAAGAAAACTTTTAAAACTGTGAAATGGTCAGGGGGTGTGAGAGGTCACATATTTTGTAACTGGTCTAGAGAGCATTTGTTCCCATGGAAGGTGTTGATACTGACTTACTCATAAAGTGAGCCCTAAAACTTGTTAATGGAACTTACCTTTGGTGTTAGAGGTTCTAGGCACACCATACAAGATTTGAATGGCTGCTAGGAAATATAGATACAGTTTCTGAGAAATAGCTCAGACAAAGAACACCTACTTGTGTTGTGCCTCCTGCAGGTCCAGATATACAGTATTGCCTCAGTCCTCATCAAAGAAAACTTGAAGGTCATTTCTTTGGTTGAAGATCTTGCTATCTCCAGTGCCTGATAAGAAGTGACATACTCCCTTCCTTTCCAATAAAGGGGCCATTTATGCGTCTCCAAGAAACAGTGAAAAACCAGACACCACCTGCTGGATTCTGATGTGAGTTTTCACAAGCTGCTATCTTTTGACTACTAATTTTTAGTCTAAAATCACTTTCAAATTTGTCTTAAGTTTTCTATATAATTCTTGTGTATTTAATGCTTTATTTTACTTTTAAGTGTGTGTATATATATGTGCACATGAATGTGTGGGTGTTACCATAAAGAATGCTGCCCACCTTCTTTGATATAGTGTCTCTGATTGTCCTGCAATCACTGAGTAGACAAGGCTGACTGGTAACCAACCCCTAAGGAATCTGCCTGCCTCTGATTCCAACATGCTTAGATTACAAGTGTTTTAAACCCAGGACATAGTGCAAAAGTTCAGAAACAAGTGCTGTGTTATATCCAGAGACATAGTTACATAGCACATGTGAGTGTATGATTGTATCTTTGGGTTGCCATTTGGTATAGGGGCTGTGCCAAACAGAAGACATCACCAATATTCTATCCTTACACATAAAAGAGAAAGAACTTTCTAATAATTTCATTTAACCCATTTTCACTTTGACCTTGGAAACTGCATCTTCTACTTATCTGGCCTTTGTTATAAAGAAAAAAGTTGCAAAGTGTAGTACCATGATAGGATGGCTGGTTTTGGTTGAAGTACTGGCTGGAAAGCCCGGAGACCCAACAGGCCTGTAAGGGATGGGCATCTATTCCGCCCATGCTCCCATAATCCAGGCTCCTAACATGTGGCGTGGAACTCCATTAACCTGCACTGTCAGTCACATAGGACACAGGTAAGAGGGCTTGACTAACAGGCTTCAGCCTTCAGAGATTTACATATTAATGTGTTATCTAAAGGTCAGGGGGTGTAACTAATTAAGTTATTCTGTCCTCTCTTGTCCCTCCCTATTTAAGCCAGCCCTTCTCCTGCTTGAAGGCGGGGTGGGGGAGGGGGAGGGCACCATCCAGACCCATTCACCACACCATGAACAATAAAGCTTCTGAAATCCCTTTTGGAACTGGACTTTCTCATGTTATTGGAACCCATCATTGCCCATGTGGAAAACTTCCCTCAACCCAGCTACTGGCAGCGGTTGTGTGTACTGTGGATTCAGGCGCTGGCGGTGTGGAACCCCTGCCTCGGGACTCACCCCATCAAGTGACTTTGTCCTACAGCAAAGCAGCTCGTTTTGGACATCACTTTAAAAATATATACTTAAAATAAACACTCATTAGGGTTTGCTATCTCTGTGATCACTTTAATTAGGTTTAATTAGTGTCTACAAATAGAAAAAATATTAAGGAAAGAAAATGTGCATTTCTAAAGACTCAGCAGTCTCCATCATTCCATGGTGGGTTTTGTAATTACAAGCATTCAGATTGTTTGTTTAAAGTACATGATTAGTCTTGAAGCACAAGCTCATCTAAAAACTTTACTAGTTTGACATTTTTTTTTGTGGATTTTTCCTTTAAAACAAATAAACATTCACACAGATATTATCTCCTGCACTCTATCCTGCCTATAAAGAACTGTTGAAGGTTCCTCATTGTTTACTGACTTCTGAAAAATTCTACAGTCAGAAAATCAATTTTGATTTTCCTATGGTAGAGGATGAAGAGCTGTCACACCTGCAGAACTCTGAAGGCCCACAGTTCTTCAAGGTCCTGAATATCTGGCCTAATTTGGAAGAGTTAAGCCTAGGTCTCGTCTCTAGTACTATGTTCTATATCAAAATGAGCCTTATCATGCCATTAAAAGTTTATATAATACAACATTATTAGTTTCATATGGACCTAGGCTCAATTCTAGCAATGCATGCAGACATGCACGTGCACACACACACACACACACACACACACACACACACACAGAGAGAGAGAGAGAGAGAGAGAGAGAGAGAGAGAGAGAGAGAGAGAGCAGCGTCTACTTTCATAGCTTTCTCAAATAAAGAAGAACCTTTCTCAAATGGAGAAGAATCTACAGTCCCTTCACATTTCTCCAGGAAAGACCTCTGGACTCTGGAACAAGATCTTGTTTCTAATACCATGCTGGGAATCTATAACAGGTCATTTCCAGTTCTGTAAACATACAATGAGAAAAACCTCCAGTACAGGCATTCTCTAGAAATGTTCCACACTTCACTGTGGTTGGATGGGCTACAACATACGAATAAGATAATGCTGTTGCTTTTGCTTGTACTATTGATTAATTACCTTGTGACTACATACAGATGTGTAGCACATTCTTTCTTCAGCATGCAAAACCATGTTGAGTTCTCTCCCTCCATCCTACAAAGATATCTTATATATTGGCTACATTCTATGTATCTGTTGACATCATCATGATTAACAAGTGTTAATATTTTATATTTTTGGATTATAAATGTAAATTATTCTTGGATTTTTGAAAAAATAAAATTTAATAAAATATGTAGTTATGACCCTAAAGTAGCAAGAATACTACATATATCAATTATTCATGATTGTTGTATGAAAGACTTTTCTTGGGATATGCAACACATACACACACACAGAGGGGGGGGGAGAGAGAGAGAGAGAGAGAGAGAGAGAGCTAATTACCCCAGAAAAAAATGTAAGAAGGAAAATTTCAAATCAAAGATGTTAACTACATACATGATACAGGAAATAACCTCATATCAACAAAAACAAGAGAAACACACACACACACACACACACACACATCAACACCACTAAAACAACAAAATACCAGAAATTAAAAATTAGTTTTCATTGATACCTATCAATATCAATGGCTTCAATTCTTCAATGAAAAGACACAAATAAACAGAAGAATGAGAAACTAGAACCCATTTTTCTGCTGTAGGGAGAAAACAAACAAGCAAACAAATCAAACAAAAACAAACAAAAAGCTGATAACAAAAACTACTTCAACATCAAACATAGCCATTACCTCAGGGTAAAGGGCTAGTAAACAATATTCCAAGTAAATGGACCTAAGAAGCAAGCTGGTTATGTTAGGTGCCTAAATAAAGAAAAAAAAATTAAAGAAATAACATTTTAGCAACATAACAGAACATTTGAAAGCTCTAGAAGAAAAACAAATAAGATCACCCCAAAGAGGTAGATGTCAAAAATAATCAAATTGAGGGCTGAAATCATTAAAATAGAAACAAGTAAAATAATTAATACAGAGACTCAGTGAAACAAAGAATTGTGTTTTGTTTTTAAAAATCAAGAAAATAAACAAACCCTTACCCAAACTAACTAAAAGTGAGTATGTGAGAGAGAGTATCTAGATTAATAAAATCAAAAACAAAAAAGAGAAAAATAACAATGGATACCTAGAAATCGAGAGAATCATAAGTACATAATATAAAAATCTTTAAAATTGGAAAATTTAAAAGAAATGAATAACTATCTTGATAGGTACTTCCTATCCAATTAAATCAAGCTCAGATAAACAATTTAAAGAGCCTTATAACCCCCAATGAAATAGAACCAGTTAATAAAAGACTCTAAACAAAACACTAACAACAATAACAACAAAAATAACAATAAACAATAAAACAATAATAACAAAAAACAACAATCATCATCATCCCTAGGGAACACATGATTTTAGTGCAGAATACTATCAGACGTTCAAAAAAAAAAAGTTAATGCCAATACTCCTTGTTTTATTCTACAAAATATAAACAGAAGGAACATTGCCCAATTGATTTTACTCTGATATCCAAACCACATGATGTATCAACAAAAAAGGGAATTATATACCAATTTTCCTTAGGAACACAGATGAAACAATACTCCCAAAGCAAATCTAAGAGTATATCCAAAAGATAACCCATGGTGAACAAGTAGGCTTCATACCAGAGACGAAAGGATGGTTTAACATACAAATATTAGTAAATGTATTTCATCATGTAAATAAAGTAATAAAAATATTACAGCATATTTTCATTAGAAGCTGAAAAAGATTTTAACAATGTCACAAAGCTCTTTATAGTAAGAGTACTGGAGAGATTAGGGCAAAACAGACATACCTGAACACAAAAGAAGTAATTTACAGCAAGCCAGTAGCCAACATTGAATTAAATGGAGAGAAACTCAAAAGCAATTCTACTAAAATAAGGAACAAGATAAGCTTGTCCACTATATATGTATCTATTTAATTTAGAATTTGAAATTTTGTCTGGAGAAATAAGACTAATGAATGAGGTCAAAAAGATAAATTTGGAAAGGAAGAATTCTAAGTATCATTATTTTCAGATAATATGATAGTATATATAAGTGATCCTAAAAATTCTTTTTAGGGATCTATAGCTTATAAACACTTTCAGTAAAGTAGTTGGATACAAAAATAACTCAAAGTAATTAATAGATCTTCTGTAAATAAATGACAAACAAAACTCAGGAAGAAATCATGAGTGTTGACTCTTCACAATATCCTCAAGTTATCTGCAATGTCTTGAAGTGACTCTATCCAAGGTTTCTATGATAAATCTTCCAGTTTTTGAAAAAAAGAATTTGAAGAATAAGATATCAGAGGTTGGAAAGCTCTCCGATGCTCATGGGTCAGTTGGATTAACGTAGTAAAAATGACCCTTTTACCCAAAGCAATCTATAGGTTCAATACAATTCCTATCAAAATTTATAGAACTTGAAATGACAATTCTCTACTGCATATGGTAAAACAAAACCAACCAAACAACAAACAGTAGACAACAAAACAACAAAAACAAGAACAATTAAAAAAAAGAAAAACAGGATGTATAAAACATTCCCCAACAAAACAAATGAACAACCTAACCATGGGAAATATAACTGTCACTGATTTCCAAGTGATAACTATAAGACTATATTAATGAAATCCACATGACATTGGCATAAAAACAGTCACAGTGATCAATGGAATTGAATTGAAGGCTCAAATATAAATTCACTCACTTCTATGGACAGCTGACATTTGATACAGAAGACAGAAATATGCACTTTTTCTCTAATCTCTAAAATTCAGATGTAATCCAGAGCTCCAAACTTGAGATGGAAGCTGAGCATTTACTTCCTGCAATGACAGCTCTTTTTCCTGGCTTTTCATAGATTCAGTAAAGAGAAATCATCTTCAACAAATGGATTTGATCAAACTGGATGTCTGTATGTAAAAGAATGCAAAATAGCACCATACCTGTCACCCTGCTCAAAACTCAAGTACAAGTGGCTCAAAGACCTTATCATAATAACAAACATACTGAACTTAATAGAAGAGAAATTTGAAAATAGCCTTGAGTGCATTGGCACAGGAGACACCATTATAAAGAGAACATCAATATTATAAACTCTTAAGATCAACAATTAAATAAGACCTCATGAAATTGAGAAGCTTCTGTAAGGTTAAAGACACTGTTAGATAAAGCTGCAACTCACAGAATGAGAAAATATTTTTTGCCAACTTGAATATTGAATCTTAATGGGCCTTTCTCCAGTACAAGTTATTTTACTTTAGAAAAAATAGAAACAAAACAGAAGACCCAATCTAGGAAAAGTCAGGAACAAGAACTGTCATTGCAGGGAGTAAATGCTCAGCTTCCATCTCAACGTTGGAGCTCTAGATTATATCTGAATTTTAGAGATTTGGTTGGACTGATAGAGACAATAGCTGCAAACACTGTGGCCCAAACAAGCTATTCTTTTCCTTCTTTCCTTATCTATCTCCATGGCTGCCCAGTAGATGAGGATTCTGAGAGCTACTAGGAATAAATGAAAAAATGTATCCTGGAAAATAAATATTTCCTGTTAGTAAAATTTTTATTTCTAGATTATTTTGATTCTTCAAATAAGCATTAATTTGCTGCTCTACTGCACCATGAGTTCCACAATTTAGTACTGAGCCAGCATGTTCCTTTGAAAGTTCCGATCAATTCTATCTCCTATCCAGATTTCTGCTTTGTAACTTTAGACAAAGCAAACAAAACCAAACATATCAAAGCAATAACAACAACAAAAACAACCATGGGTTTCCAGTTTCTTCATTGAGGAGGCTTGTATAAATTGTCAATGATGAATATTTTTGATAGCAGACTTGTCATGTAGTCAGTCACTCTCTCCTTTTGACTTTGACTGCTTCAAGGTCTGATTCCCCTTGACTTTTCCATATCAGAGTGTGCTTTCACACTCTCACCCAAACCTTCCTCTACTAACTTGCTGCTGTCAGGATGTTTCATTCTAATGGCAGAAAACAATCTAAGACAATATCTAGGTATTAAAATACTTTGTCTCCAACTACTTATTAGCCAATCATCTTCAGTCAATAGAGATATTAAATAAATGAGTAAGATATGTTCCTGAACTGAAAATCAGTTCCCCCCAAAACTTGAACAATTTTAGAAAATGAAATATGTGGAGAGTTTCAAATGAATAGTTTTCACATTAAATTGAAAAATTCACACATCCAGGTTGTAATATCCACACCACTATCAATTTATGAGAGTCATTCTGCATTAAGGGTAGCCAAGGACTTTGCTCACATACTTATCACTTCCACAACTGCTCTATGAACACAGGGATTTCTTTCTACTTATAGTCAGTCAACTTTCAGTGCACTGATCAATCACAGGAAAATAACTGTGTGGTGACTCAAAACTCCATACACCTAAAAGCACTGAAACATGTGAATGTGTGTACACACACACACACAAGGCAAAGAATGCACATGGACTTAGTGTTTTAAAAATACAGCCAACCCACAGAAATTATGTTTTAAAATCTCATAGAAAATAATGTTTATAATTACCTTTTCACAAGGGACAAAATCATTAGAATCAATAATTTTGTGTGACATGAAAGTCACTAGTGATGTAGGCTACTCCAGACTTTGGTAATACTCATCATTCCAGTGCTGGGGTAAAATGGTGGATAAAATGTAGGACCATAGTGGTTGGGCATGGAGTTTAGAGTCACCGTATAGTTATTTTTCTTCAGATTCCCAACTATCTAAAAAGGAAGTTCATTTTTTTTCTACATATCAATTTTCTTTATCTTGAATTTCTTAATACAATGGAGGGGATTAAATATTTATGTTCATACTCATAGACAAATGCTGCTTTCAGTATTAATCATAAAAACTTCTCTGTTCAGAAAATATCAGTAATGCAAACTCTCATTGCTGCCCAAGATGCTAAGACTAAGTTGTGCCTGACTGACTACTTGACTCTAAATGAGACATGAGACATTCATACTTCTCTAGCACTAAGAAGGAACAGTGCGGAAAAAGGAATGGAAAGAAAAGAGCAAGAAAGGGTATAAAATGCTGTTTTTCTGGATGAAACTCAGAAGTTCCAATCACTATGTACCACAAGCTATGATCACCTGTAATAAGTTTGAATAACAGTCAAACATGAATGGAGGATTCTGTCCTCACTGTTCAGCTACTGTCTACAAAAATTTGTTAGAAAGTGGAGAATTATTAACATTAATTACATACCCACCAAAATTTTATGAATAGCTATGACTATGGTCACACATAAAACCCTAATTTAATTGAGTGAGGTCACATACTAAATAAGACAAGAATCTGAAAAAGAACTTGTAAAAAGGGGGAGATTGGATAGGGGTAAGAGAGACCTAAGTGACAATAGTATTAAACATGGGGAGAGCAAGGAGAAAAGACAAAATAAATAATTGTCCAATTAAAGCAAAATGTATTTTGGGTTGCAATGGGAACTGGGCTGCCAACTGACTCACCCTAAGTCTAATTAGGGTGATTTGAAAGAGCATTCACAGCCAGCCTCTTGATGTTCATTTTATTCAAGAGATAAATTGTTCACAGAGGTGAAAGAAATGGCTATTATACATTGTAAAAAAGAAAAATTAAAGAAAAAGGAAATATCATTGCTAAGTACATTTATCATGTGAATGAGGTCTCAAATTTAGTGTAAGTTGAACACTGGGGTAACAGAGACATGCCTGTGAACTCTGTGAGTTTGAGGCCTATCTGGTCTACAGAGAAATTTTTAGGACAGCCACAGCTTCAAGGCTTGTTTTAAAAAAAGAAAAACCAACTAAATGAACAACAAACCAACCAAATAAACCACCAAAATATGTTTTATAGTTTACATTAGATCTTAGAAACAGAAATTTATTCTTATTTAGAAATAGAAACCACATTTTCAAGGTCTAAACACAGGAAAAACTTATTCTCTAACTATGTCAAAGATTTAACATAGGACAAACAGGAACTTAGTGTTAACCCCTCAGCTTTCAAGGTATATTGCTCCTGCTTTGCTCCCCATTAACTTCCAAGGTGTGTTGTCCTAATTTGGACTCACAAGTAGAAAGAGAAGGTAATCCAACTTCATTATATTCATGTATAAAATTGTCAAACAATAAGCTTATTAATAATAAAAAGTTTTAAAAATACATCTTTTAACCATGTAAAAATATTTTAAAAATAAATTATAAGTAGAAACACTGAAGACTGTGGGAGCCCTGCTCTAATGACAGACGGAACTGTGCATACTGGGAAGTTTGTATTCCTAAGATAATCAGAGCATCCTGTGTGGTGGAATGGTTTTATTTTATTGTCTTTTATGCCATGTCCCTCATGTACTATGACCTTCTTATGATATTATTCAGCTGCACAGCATTTAATGAAAATTGGGAATTTCACCAGTAATGAAACTTAACAGTCTATTGTGATTTTATGCCTAATTTTTCTTTGTCATCGACAGCAAACATGCCAGGATGTAGCTACAATTAATAAGTCTTCTATTTCTTAAATCATTTCCAAATCAGTGCAAGAGAACATTCTGCCTGTTTTGAGCTCCTAGAGTCTAGTGTTTATCATGGGTAGAATGAAGATCAGTTCTTCTCAAGCCACAGTATCCAGCACACTCCTATATATCTTTATAGCCTGGGAATTTGTGATTTTGGTTTGGTTTCTTTGGGGCTCAAACTCAAACCAAACAAGAGAGAGGGGATAATGGCTCTCTGGTTTGCCATAGTTTGAGACAAAAATGGCATCAGTATCATTTTATTTATTCAAGATCATGCAATATTCACATTCTACACAGCAAAATAAAAGGCTAGGCCCTTACCCTTCTCTCCAGTAATATGTTAATATTAATAGTCTAAATAATAGGGACAAATGGCTGTCTGGAGCAGAGTCTGGAGCCTTGTTTCTAAGGATCCTATTTAGTTGGGAAGCATTCCCAGATGTCTCTTTCTGGAGAGTTGCCCCTTGCACCAATCTGATGCTGTAATTGAGAACATGTATCCAGAGATTTTATTTATTAGTGTCTATTTTTCATGATAAAATTGATTTTCCTGAGTCCAGATGAAAGGGTAGTTTTGTAGAAGTAAGAAATTTTACAGAAGGGCAGTGAACTCACCTGAGTGTCAGCAATTTGGAGCTGCTGGATTGGTCTGAGATGGCAGAAGTAGAGGAAACACTCAAGAGGTTTCAGGGAAACAAAGAAGTGCAGGGCATCTTTGTCATGAGCACAAAAGGCATTCTCATAAAGAGCACAATGGACAATCCCACTACTACACAGTGTGCCAACCTCATAGCCAACCTCATGCACAACTTCATCTATAAGACCCAGAACACTGTGCATGAGATTAAACCCCAGAATGACATAACCCTTCAAATTCACTGCAAGGAAAATGAAATTATGGTGGTACCAGATTAAGATTATCATTCTGACTATCATTCAGAATCCAACTAAATAAGCCACTGTCTTAACTTCCTGTGTCATTCCTTAATTCAATGTTCCTGAAGAATACTAATGTTAATTATGAATGTTAATTATGTCAGTGGGCACATGGTTGTTGCCTGAGAGCCGTGTAGACCATTGATCAAGGGTAGCTCTGCCCTGTTCACCAAGGGATGCCTCTGATAATCCAGTTAGTCCTAGGAAAGCTCAGTTCTCATTTTCAGGCTTTGGAATAAGACCTTACAATAAACCCACACCTGTTGCGGATTTGCCCAGGTTCTGTTTATATTTAGATGATAATTCTCCTTCCCAAAGAGGTGTTTCCTCGCATGAGGAGTGAATCTCTTCCTTAGGTGACTTCATGTGAACCTTCTCTCCATTTTAACTTGTAAATAAAGGTTAGAGCTGGTGATTGGGCAGTGGAAGGGAAGGGGAGCTAAAAAGTTTTAGGGAGAACCAGGAGAAGGAGAGAGGAAGATGGAAGATGATGAAGGGGAGGAAAAATGGAACAAAACCACATGGCCTGGAGAAACTGAAAGTTATAAGGAATCTCATAGCTGGGGAATATAGTAGTATAGTGATAAATCTGCCCAGTCTAGGCGTGGAATTGTATTCATATTAATTGAGTCATGTTTTCCTTGAATGGCCTTATTTGCATAGGAGATTTACCAGAACACACCCAGTTTTCTTCTAGCCTTCAGTTCACTTTGTTCCTCTTGGAAATTCATTTTTGTTTTATAAGATAAAAATAACTTCAACCCCATCCCTCCAGTCCCCTCCCCAACAGAAAATCTACTATTCTGCCTCCTTCAGACTCTGGATACAGAGACACTCATTGGTTTCATGGTATGTGTTTCAGGAGGTGTAGGTATGGAAACCAAAATTTGACATCAGGTGTCCAGCTACATAACTTGCTATCTTTTTTCCCTTGAGACAAACAAGGTCTCTCATTTAACCTAAAGCTAAGCTGGTAGCAAACAAGAGAAATAATCCTCCTATGTGTGCCTGTCACACTGTCAGAGGCTCTTACCTTGGCCTGGCTTTTCAGACTTTTGCTACAAATTTAATCAGATCTGTATGCAGACAAGCAAGTGCTTTTTGATACTGAGCCATTTCCCCACCACTTCATAGTATTATTTTATAAAAATTTTATTTTATGTAAAGGGAAAGTTAAAGTAATATATCAATGGGATAAAACATTTATTAATGTGAGTCCACCATTTCCTATGGTAAAGCATCCAAGAGAGTGTGACTTGGTGACCATCCATTCTTGCCACTCTTCTCCAGGCTCCACAGTTTACAGTGAGCTGCACATTTTTATGAAGACACACAAAGAAAAGTCATGATTACCAGTGTCAACTGCATGATCTTTATCAGACTTTCTCTATACTTGATTCTTGAATCTTTGTTAATATGTCTGAACTTGCTCTAGATAAAACAATATATTAAAAATTTTATTTTGATCTTAGTCAGAGCCTATACTTAGAAGGAGTGAAGTAGCCTCGACTGTGAGAAGCCATTGGTGTCAGAGTTGTCTCAAAGCTCAGACAAAGTGATGGGAGTCACATTCTTGTCTCCTGTCTACTTCCCCTCAACAAACGTCTAGTTTTAATGTCTCAAATTACAAAGCTCTGAAAGTTTCTAGAGGAGCATTCTGCTCTTTTTTTGAGAACTAAACTTTTTGAAGGCAGAGTTCGTTGCATCACATAGTGAATAATGTATTTATTTGTGCACTGAAATAAAAACAAAATAAATGTGGCAGTATGTGGTGATGAAATGTTTCTAAAATCCTAAGAGCTGTCTAGACTTGACTAAACACTGTACAATGACAGTGTGAAGAGAGCTCAACTAAATTGTATGGATTTTGAAGTGATTGCTTTGCTTGTATAAATCCTTGCCATCAGCTTCTGTCAAATTCTGAGTTCTGTCAGCTTCCCCACAACCAACCAGCATCTCAGCTCGAGGCTTTAATGCCCTCTCAAAACCTAATAGTCTCCTAAGTGATCTCTCCATTGTCAAACCTTCAAATTCTAATGTATCTATATAGAACTTTCAAGCGATCTTTTTACATCTAATGATTTTTCTGTAACATACTCTCAAAGGTGGCCTAAAGTCCTTTCAAACATTCAAATTCTAATGTATCTATATAGAGCTTTCAAACGATCTCTTTACATCTAATGATTTTCTTTAACATACTCTCTTAGGTGGCCTAAAGTCCTTTCATACCCTAGCCATTTCTCAGGAGCTTTATATACCAGGCCTTTTTTCTGTAGGTAACAGAACTTTCAGATTTCATGAGTCCTTCCTTTTAATTTTGCTCTGTTTTTCTGATGGGTTACTCATTCTTTACTCCCATCATCAAATACTATCATTTCTGTATAGATTATATGTCATTATCTTGTGCAATGTAGTCCCAGATTCTTTTCTGTTTGTTCAGCCTATGTTTGGACACAATTACCTAATTTGTGTGTCTCCCTTACATAATTGTGGTATCTTGACCCTCAGTACCAATATAGTCATCACGATGACTACTGAGTTGTATCCAGTCATTCTACTGATTTTCTTTCCTTCTTTCTTTCTTTCCTTCTTTCTTTCTTTCTTTCTTTCTTTCTTTCTTTCTTTCTTTCTTTC
>JADRCG010000272.1:1810795-1831484 GCA_019844195.1 Rhabdomys dilectus | reverse complement strand
TTCTTTCTTTCTTTCTTTCTTTCTTTCTTTCTTTCTTTCTTTCTTTCTTTCTTTCTTTTTTGTTTTTAAACATTTTAGATGATTGTGTTGTCATGTTGTTTAAATTTGTTGCTATGATACTATTAGGCAATAATAATTTTGTTGAAAGGTATTGAAAAATTGTCTCTGGGGGATATTTCTATGAAAATAAAATTATTTCTTGTTAAAATAATTTTTAAATGTTTGATTCTTATATTTGTAAATGTATGTTTCTCCATGTGAGTCTATGTCACACGTGTGCTGGTTTACAAGGAGACCAGAAAAGAGTATTAGATCCACTGGAACTGGAGTTACTGGTAATAGTGAGCTGGTCAGTGCAGGTGCTGGGAACTGAAAAAACTTGGGAGAATTGCAAGCAGTTTCTCTTCATCATTAAGTTAACTCCATAGCCTTACAAATATTATTTCAATGAATCAGAAAACACTTTTGACATGTCCAAGCTGTACGATGGAGCAAAAAGGAGAGGTAAGGAATGGAATGGAGAGGAGGTACGTTTTGTTAGTAATGGAAAGCTATGAACAATAAGCAGACAGTGGAGGGACAATAGGATGGAGAATTCATACTTGTACACTTCAGTATGGATTCTGGTGTGTAGGGCAAGTGGACTTTATTACCAGACAGAAAAAAATGGTAAGGTTGATTTATCTCAGACCTCAGGAATCTCAGAGACTTCAGATAGTCAGGTGTTGAGCCACTCCCTACTCATTCTTGTACTTGTTCCAGAACATGATACATGACACCGGTGCCACTGAGAGAACTATGGGCAGTCAGTCACATAAAGAAACACCTGGAATCCTAGCCCAGGCACATAGAACATCACTAACAACTCAAACTGATCCAATAGAAAACACCTACTCCTAAATTCCAACCAATCCTCAATGTTTATAAAGTCCTTTTCCACATAGTATAAAGCACAGAAGTTATTTGTGGAGGATTATCTGAGGGTGGGTGTTCTTATTAAACTGTAACACTTGAGAAGTATTCTCTCTCTCAAAGGATTCATTGCTGGAACTTGGGCCCATCTGGCTGGCCAGGCTCATGCTGCTGTTGTCTCTGCTGTGGAGGAAAGCTTGCAGGGATTGGTTCTCATCTTCCTTCACTTATGTTCTATCAACTGGCAATTCAGCTGGATAATCTTGCCATCTGTCAACCTTATTTTTTGCGATTGAATATCTCTGGAAGGTTTCTAGAGCTTGCCTAATTTGCTATCCTTGCTGACCAGCAAGACCCAGAAATTTCCCTGTCTGTGCCTGTCCTCAGCATTGGCTCTGGTAATAGAGAAAAATACCACAAACCTGGCTTCTCCACATGGGGACCAAGGATCAGAACTCAACTCATGTCTCTATGTTTTTAGAACAAGCACTTTACCTGCCAAGTCACCTCTCGCTTTCTCAATGAATTGTGTTTATAATGAAACATTAGATATATAGAAATAAACCTAATTACTACGAACATTAATTATTTTTCTCATTGCTAAGGCAAAATATACGACATAAAACCTTAAGGAACAATGGATCCATTTTGGCTCTCACTTTGAAGACATTGTCTATCCAAAGAGGGAAGGCATGATCACAGCTGCTTGATGGTCCTTTGCACACTGCATCATGAGCCGGGAACTGAATGCTGTGCTCAGCTTGCTTTCTCCTTTTACTCAGTTCAGGACTATGGCCCATTCAGAGTGCTCTTCTCACCTTAGCCCAGTCCTAACTCTCCCTCAAAGTCATAGTCTGAGATTTATTTAAAAGGTGATTTTACATTCTGTCATGTTGACAATATTAACAAACATACTATCATCTCTCTTTATTTGTACATTTCAAATTTTGCTAACCAATTTTAAAGTGAACTAAATACATTAAGAAATTAAAAGAGTTGTTCTGTAACACATTGAGAATTGGAGTCCCGGGGAGTCGTGGTGACAGGTTTGATTTGTATCACATTACAGTCTGTTGGCTTTCCTATGTGAATAAATAACAGTGACCATTCCTAAAAGAGAGGTATTGTCATTGACCAGAGACTGCTGTGTACCAAGCAGTATTTTAGGACATTTTTTTTTTGGTGTATAACACAGATGATTAATGTCTATACTAATCATTTCTTTTTTTCTTCTTTTTATTCTGTGCATTGGGAAAGTGGGGATACAAATTAAACCATGACAATGTGCATGTCACCGGACAACTTGCAGCATTCTTCTCTCTCCCTTTACAGAGTGGGGGCCAGAGCTCAAGCTCTGGTAAGTAGGTTGAGTGGCAATGGTTTTACTGGCTGAGTCATCTTGCTGCATTCTCTTTCACTGCAAAAAAAATGGAATGGTAGTGATTTAATTACTTAATTTGAATATATAGAGATACCATCATTCTTAACATCAATATGCGTACATTAAACAATAAAACGTAAACAATGAGAAACATGTGGACCTTTATTCACTTCTATTAAACAATAAAACATATTTATCTTCTTTCTGAAATGTGAATTAATCCGTAAGTCATGGTTCATAAATATTGTAAATTTTTCTTGTCAAAACATAATTATGAAGTCTTAAAACCTGGCCCATATCTTCTATCCTTACTTTCCCAGAAAAATATTTTAGCTTACTTCAGTTCTTAAATTCTCCCATAATTTATACATTATGTGTCATACAGTAGGTTCATATTGCTATGAGAACTTTAACTTTTTATATTTCTGACATTTCATTTTCAACTTGTCAATTTTATTGTTCCATTACTGCTGGCACTCTTCTTTAACATTTACTTTAAAAATAATCCTTCAGTTACAGGTGATTGAAATAGGACATTTATCACACATCTCAGTGGAAAAGAAAATCTCAGGAACATAGAGATTTCTCTTCAGCTGGGGAAAGACGTCCTCATAAATCAGCACTGTTCACATTCTCTTTATTAATGAGAAATATCAGCCTGCAAAGCTGGATATTTTCCTGTTCATGATGTATTTGGAAATATTTCTTCTCTAATAGTCCAAGTCTGGACTAGCATCTGTACTGATTCTCAGACTTAGTCAACTGCACAAAAGTTCCTGTAGTGAAGAACAAAAGGTCACCTGTACCATAGCTACTTAAAAGAAGATTCAGGGCAGCAGGGGGAAGGGCATCCATTTGGATAACTGAATTTTGGCACATTGTTATATTTATTAAAACCAACACTCCAGACATATGCCAGTCAAGCAAGCCCACGTAAATATGTATGTGCATACACATGTTTTCTTGTGTATGTGTGAGTGTGTGTATTCACAGTGAACATTCACATGTGCACACACAAATTTGCACATTCAATTGAAAATTTGGAATAGGAAGTTTTTGTTTATCAAGTGTTTTAGAAATAAAAAATGCTGATAAGGAAATAACTGATTTAAAAGACCATGAAGGGCTGCATAAGTTACATAGCTTAGCTCTTTCAAGTATGAAACTGTTTTTGAATTAACTGAGCAGTTCTATGCTCAATACATAGTAGTTATCTCAGAAGGCTGGAAAAAGGTTTTCTACATCCATTTCTGTAAATATGAGTTCCTTGTCGATGCAAATCTATTGTCTAATTTTTAAACCAGAAAATCGAATTTCTGAAAATAAGTCTTTTTTTGTAGAGCTATTATCTTAGTTTCTTTTCTTGTTCTTTTTTAATCTTTTTCTACACTCCAGTTTTTATGCCCCTCCCAGTCTGCCCTCTGACTGTTACACATCCCATATCTCCTCCCCACTCCATCTCCACGAGTTTGCTCCCATCCCCCAACACCCACACTCCATCAGACCTCCTCACTCCCTGGGGCCTCTGGTGTTTTGAAGGTTAGGTTCATCTTCTCACATGGAGTCAACACCTGGCAGTCCATTGCTGTGTATGTGTTGGGGGTTTCATATCAGCTAGTGTATGCTGCCTGGTTGGTGGCTTAGAGTCAAAGTAATTTCAGGGGTGTAGGTTAGTTGAGACTGGTGGTCTTTCTATAGGGTCACCCTCCTCCTCAGCTTTTTCCATCTTATCTCTAATTCTACCACAGGGTTCACCATTGGTTTGATGTAAATATCTGCATCTGACTCTTTCAGCTGTTTGTTAGGCCATTTGGAGGACAGACATGCTAGGTTCCTGTTTGTAAGCACCTTATAGTATCAGTGTCAGGACTTGGGGGTCTCTTCTTGAGCTGGATCCCAGTTTGGGCCTGTCATTAGTCCTTGTTTCCCTCAGGTTCTTCTGCATTTTTGATCCTGCAGTTCATTCAGACAGAAACAATTCTGGGTCAGAGTTTTTAACAACCCCATTCCTCCATTTGATGCCCTGTATGCTGGTTTTGTTCCACAATGAATACTCAGAATAAATCTGAAATTTGGTATCCTGCAAAGGCATGAAAATTTCTTGGTAACAATAACAGATTGAGGATAAAACTCCACTCCTATGTTGCTTGGTAGTAATGCATATATATATATATGGGCCCCTTACAGGAATATGGTGAGGAATTTTTGCCTAGACTCTGGGCAATAAAAGGGTGGATACAGCTCTGAGTCCCCATTACTCTCACAATTCAACTGTATATAAGTCTTTGGAAGTATTCACCCTGATAAGCACCTGCTCAGTTTCATTAGGAAGTTAATAAGCTCCGTCTTGGGAACCTCTGACTGGTAGCCATAGGCATGGATAGTTCCCACCTGAGGTACAGCATTCCATAACATATAGTTTGTGGAGGTTTAACAAATAAATCAGCAGTGAATTGACTAACACTTCCACACCCCAAACACATTTATGAGCCCTTTCCTCCAAACTCTATATCTGTGGATCATTTTACCTTCATTATTATCTGAAAGCACAGTTTCCTTTTCTAGCACATCGTTCATTTCTTTGAATGACTGTAACATAAACAGTTTTACAATACATAGCCATTGGGTGGCTTCTTTCACTTTAAAATGGCACTTAAGACCCATGCAAATTATTGTGTTAAACAATTCTCTTCCCTTTAGTAGAACTGGTACTTTAAGGATGGCTGTACCCTAGAACATTTATGCTTTCATGAGTAGAGAGACATCTAGGCTGTTTATGGCTAGGGCAAAATAACTTAAACTTTAGTAAACACTCACATATACTTTCATGTGATCACAGTATTCTATTTATCTCAGGAAAAAAATCTAAAAGTACATTTTCTAGCTCAAACCAGAATATGTTCAACTTTATAAAGACCAGAAAACTTTTACAAATGCACTTCTAAGTTACCCATTTTTATTAGCAATGGGTTAGAGTCCCCTTGAAGTCATGAGATACATTTGTTTTTATTTTTACTAGATGTGATATAAAGGTTATGGATTATCATTAGTTTGTGTGTGCCTGGTATACTTGTGTGTACATATGTGTGTGCATGTATGTGAGTGCATCTGAGTGTGTGTGTGTCTGTTTCTCTCCATGTGAATGTAGGCTATATACATAGACAGAAGTATGTGTATATTCTACCAGTCAGAGACCTGCCTAAGACTAAACTCATTAACCTCCTTACATGTATAATAATTTGGGAAAGGCTTATGAGGTTCTGAGTCTTATATAGACCTATATGTTGTTTAGTTGATAGAGGAATGAAGATTCATACTTGTATCTGTAGGGTATTTTATTTCAATCACTCTCTGGCTTATACTTTGATATAGTCTCTAATTGTATCTGGAGTTCATCTACTTGGGTATCAGGTCTGGCCAGTGAGTCCCAAGAATCTATTTGCTCTATCTCACAGTACAGGAATTACTGGCCACATCTCTATACCTGCCTTTCTATACAACTGGGTTCTTGCAGGACATGCATTGATATGTTTTCTTTCAGTGTGATATGCTTGTCACTTATCATTTTCATTAGAGTCATATAAAAACAAGAGACTCTGGTCCTTCTATCTCCTAATGAGGCTCCTAATGATGTTAACTTGGTATGTTTCTAAAGATCATTAAATCTCTACCATGGTCTAATTTATTGCTTATAAGCGGGTAGCATGGCAAATAAATGTTTGTTTTATTTATTTTTCAGTGGGTAAAAGTCTGAGTTTTATCTATCTTTTAGTTATTATGAATAATAATGCTTAAAACATTAATGTAGAACTAAGGTCACATTTCTGTTGGGTACATACTTAGGAGTGGAACTGTTGAACCATGGAGTAACTTTATTTCTAATCATTGACTAGCAAGCAATGTTTTGAATAGTCTTAGAGCACTGTTACATTTTTACAAGCATTCTATCAGATTACAGTTCTTCCTATACCAATAGTTATTATCTATTTTTAGTATATCCATATGAGTGCATATGAAATGTCATCTAAGTGTGATTCTTATTTGTATCAGCTTTGCAATAAGAACATTAAATTCATTTTGTTTGCTACTCACAACTGTTCCTCTCACTTTTACTCTTTATTATGTGAAAGCTAAACAACAGCAAATGAAATATGTTTTATTTTACAAACTATAGCCTTTTTTCTCTTAAGGATAGATAGACTTCATATCATACAAGCCCTTGCTTAGATATGAAACTTTCATCCACTGTTACTCTGTTAGTTACTACCAAATCATCAACTTAATCTCTTTTGATTTTGTGATTATTTTTAGAACACTATGAGAAGACTCCTAAGCCATTCTACCAAGCTTCATGATGTAAGAAATGGGCTTTCTAATTTACTTAGTCTGTTTGACTATATTTATGGTTATATTCAACACATATTGTAAGTATTACAAGTAAGAGTTCATTGACTACAGTAGTGTGTTAGAATTTCTCATGTATGGCACCATCTCAGTGCTCATAGGCTATTTGTAATCTGCAAATATATTCATGGCACCATGGTCCAGTAATTGATGATTAACAGCTTTATCCATGTCTGAGTTCTTTTTCAAGATTGTTTTTTTTTCTATTTTAGTTTCTTTGTCCTACCACCACAATATTATATATATATATATATATATATATATATATATACATATATATGTGTGTGTGTGTGTGTGTGTGTGTGTTAGATATACTTACACCTATATCTATACCTACACCTAAATATACTACACCTATATCTACACATATACATACTGGGCTATGATTTTGGAGTTGTTGGTAAGAAAGATATACCACCTTATTGCCACTTCTCTTGGTTTCCTCCAAGAACTTGATCTTAAGACCATTGTAAGTATATCCTGAACAAACCATTAGTATGGCTCACAGAGTATGACTGATGAAGAAGGCAGTGATCTAGAAACTTGATTTCTCTAACTAGCTTAAATAGTACTGAAAGGAGTAAAATAATAATAAATAATATAGCAGCTTTGAAACTTGTGACCTCCAGGAGTGACTGACTGGCCTGACAAGACACACCACTAATTTCTTCTATTTCTCATTATTCAAGGCTACCCACCTTGTTGGATTACGGGTTAGTTTCCATGTTTACTATTTTAAATTTATCTTTTGAACACTGACAAATTATAGCTCACAATTTTTCTCTGTATGCAACTAAGACCTTTGACTTAATATCTTAATATCTTGCTTAAGCTTTTTAAGTTGAATTCTCATACCTGTGAGGTTAAGAACACAGAACTTCCCTCTACCTCCTTCTAGAATAAAACTTTCCTTGATCACAGCTGGGGGAAAGGGTTGACAATTTTGGTACTACTTTTGGTCTATCCTTCATCTCTGTTCTTCTTAGTAAAGTGGATAGGCCTTTGGGTCCTTATGTCTCCAGTGTTCTTTGTTTTTAGTTGCTGAGGTTCATTTAAAAACAGCTTCTCATTTTCTATAATGTTCAGGGGTTTTGTATAGCCATGAGTGATTGAACATGGTCTTCACTAGGCCATCCAATATTGAATGACATTTTTTTCTTACTGCATTTGATTGTATAGACTTGAGTGAGTGCTTTCTGTTTTCTTGTTATTTAGCTTGCTCACCAGGATGCAGTTAGGTGCTTTATAACTTTAACTTTCAATACATCCAACAAGAGCTTTCCCCTTTATTATGTGACAGCAAAAAAGTATTCATCCATATTTTTCTATTTTCTAGAACACAATCCATCAAATCTCTTTGAAGAATGAAATTATGGTTTGGTGTGAACTTTAACTTCAGTTATCAACGTGCTTGGCAAACACTCTGGAATTATAATGATAAAAACAATGAAAGTGCAGTTGGTCTTTATTAAATTGTGTTAAGGGCTGTAGAGTTTTTCAAAATATGCCCAGCTATTTCCTTCTGATGCCAAACTATAAAAGTTTAATTGAAAGGTTAGAGACATAGCTCAGATGTTAACAACACTTGCTACTTTTGCAGAGGAGTGGATTTCAAACCATAGTTGCTAACAAGCATCTGCAACTACAGTTGCAGGGCTTCTGACACTTTCTTTTGGTCCAGGCATGTACAGTTGCACAGTTATAATTGTAGGCAATTAACATATATTCAAACAAATTAATAATTGTATAAAATTATTAAATTGATTTTTGTAATGTAAATAAAAATTAATGACTTTTTCAGTCTTTTTGCAATTCACTTTAATTGACATTGACATAATTTTAAGTATTTTTTTTTTCATTTTTATTGGATATTTTATTTATTTACATTTCAAATAGTATCCTCTTTCTCAGTTTCTTCTCTGCAATTCCCCATCCCATGCTCTTCTCTTGCTTCCATGAGGATGTGCAACCACCCACCCATGCACTTCTGTCTCACCACCATAGCATTCCCCTATTCTGGGGCATCCAGCCTTCACAGGACCAAGGGCTTCCCCTCCCATTGATGCTAAATAACGCTACATATGCTGCTGAAGCCATGGGACACTCCATGTGTATACTTTGGTTGGTGGTTTAGTCCCTGGGAGCTTGCATAGGGGTGTATGTTTGGTTGATATTATTGTTCTTCCTATGGGGTTGCAAACCCCTTCCTTTCCTTCACTCCTTCCCCTAACTCCTCCAATAGGAATCCCATGCTCAGTCCAATGGTTGGCTGCAAGTATCTGCATCTGTATTGGTCAGGCTATGGCAGAGGCTCCAGTCAGCAAATGCTTCTTGGCATAAACAATAGTGTCTAGGTTTGGTGGCTGCATATGTGACCGGATGGCCTTTCTTTCAGACTTTGCTCCACTCTTTGTCCCAGTATTTCCTTTAGATACGAACAATTCCGGGTTAAAATTTTGGAGACTGGTGAGTGGCTCCATTCCTCAATCAGCAGCCATGGCTAACCTCTGGATATTGTCTCGACAGGTTCTCTCTTCATATTTCAGCTAATGTCATCCCCGTTGGGTCCGGAATAACTCTTGCTTTTGTGGATTCTAGGACTTTCTGGTGGCTACCCCTGGTCTTCCAACCTCCATTGCTACCTAACCTCTGTTCAATACCTGACCCTCGGTACTTCTTCCCTGTCTACTCCCACACCTGATCCTGCCCCCCGTTTTCCCTACCCCTTCTCTTTTTCTCCCAAGTCCCTCTCACCCTTTACTTCCTATGATTATTTTCTTCCCCCTTCTATGTAGGACTGAAGCATCTACACTTTGATCTTCCTTCTTCTTGATCTTAAAATGATCTGTGAATTAAATCGTGGGTATTTCGAACTTTTTGCATAATAGCCACGTATCAGTGAGTATTTACCATGTGTGTTCTTTTGTGACTGGGTTACCTCACTCAGAATAATGTTTTTTCATCTTGTCCATTTGCCTGCAAATTTCATGAAGTTAATTTTTTTTAATAACTCACTAGTACATGTTTCACATTTGTAAATTTTTCACATTTTCTGTATCCATTCCTCTGTTGAGGGACATCTTGTTTCTTTCCATCTCCTGGAATAAATAAGGATGTTATGAATATAATGAAACGTGTGTACTTTTTATATGTTGGAGCATCTTTTGAGTATATGCCTAGTAGTGGTATAGCTGGATCCTCAGGTAGTATTATATTCAGTTTTCTGAGGAACTTCCAGACTGATTTCCAGAGTGGTTGTACCAGCTTGAAATTCTACCAGCAATGGAGGAGTGTTCTTTCTCCACATTCTCACCAGTAACTGCTGTCAACTGAATTTTTGATCTTAGCAGTTCTGACTGGTGTGAGGTGGAATCTCAAGGTTGTTTTGATTTGGACTTCCCTGATGACTAAGGATGTTGAACATTTCTTTAGGTGCTTCTTGGCCATTTGAGGTTACTCAGTTGAGAATTCTTTGTTTAGCTCTGTACCCCATTTTGTAATAGCATTACTGAGTTCTCTGGAGTCTAAATTCTTGAATTCTTTGTACATGTTGGATAGCAGCCTTCTATCAGATAAAGGATTGTTAAAGCTCTTTTTCCAATTTGGTGGTCACCATTTTGTCCTATTGACAGCATACTTTGTCTTACAGAAGCTTTTCAATTTAATGAGGTCTCATTTGCTGAATGTTGATCTAAGAACAGCATTGCTCTTCTATTCAGGAAAATTTCCCCTGCACCAATGTGTTTGAGGCTCTTCCCCACTTCTTCTTCTATTAGATTCAGTGGATCTTGTTTTATGTGAAGGTCCTTGATCCACTTGGACTTGAGTTCTGTACCAAAAAATAAGAATGGATCAGTTTACATTTGTCTACATGCTGACCACCGGTTGAACCAGAATCATTTGTTGAAAATGCTATCTTTTTTCCCACTTGATGGTTTTAGCTCCTTTGTCAAAGTTTAAGGGACCATAGTGTGTGAGTTCATTTCTAGGTCTTCGATTCTATTCCATTGATCTACCTGCTTGTATCTGTACCAATATCATACTTTTTTCCCACTATTGCTCTGTAATATAGCTTGAGGTCAAGGATGGTGATTCTCCCAGAAGTTCTTTTATTGTTGAGAATAGTTTTCACTATTTGAGAGTTGCTGTTTCTCATTCTATGAAGAATTGAGTTGGAATTTTGATGGGGATTGCATTAAATATGTAGATTGATTTTTACTATATTAATCCTGCCAATGCATGAGTATTGAAAATCTTTCCATCTTCTGAGATCTTCTTCAATTTCTTTCTTCAGAGACTTGAAGTTCTTGTCATACAGATCTTTCAGTTGCTTGGTTAGTCACATCAAGGTATTTTTATTATTATTATTTGTGACTACTATGAAGGGTGTCATTTCCCTAATCTTTTTCTCAGTCTGTTTATCCTTTGAGTATAGGAAGTCTACTGATTGTTTGAGTTAATTTTATATCCAGCCACTTTGCTCAAGTTGTTTATCAGCTGTAGGAATTCTCTGGTTGAATTTTTGGATTCATTTAAATTTACTATTATATCATCTGCAAATAATAATATTTTGACTTCTTCCTTTCCAATTTGTATCCCTTTGACTTCTTTTTGTTGTCTAATTTCTCTGGCTAGAACTTTGAAAACTAGGTTGAATAGATAGGGAGAGAGTGGGCACCCTTGTTTTGTCCCTGATTTTAGTGGGATTACTTCAGGTTTCTCTCCATTAAGTTGATGTTGGCTACTTGTTTGCTGTATATAGCTTTTATTATGTTTAGGTATAGGGCTTGTGTTGCCTATCTTTCTAAGACTTTTAATGTGAATGGGTGTAGAACTTTGCCAAAATATTTTTCAACATGTAATGAGATGATCATGTGTTTTATTCTTTGAGTTTGTTTATACAGTGGATTATGTTGCTTCATTTCTGTATATTGAACCATTCCTGGATTCCTTGGATGAAACTTACTTATGATAGTGAATGATCCTTTTGATGTGTTCTTGGATTGGGTTTGCTTGAATTTATTGGGTATTTTTGCATCAATATTTATAAAGAAAATTGGTCTAAAATTCCCTTTCTTTATTGGGTCTTTGTGTGGTTTAGGTACTTGTGTAAGTGTGGCTTCATAGAACAAATTAGGCAGTGTTCCGTCTGTTTCTATTTTTTGGAATAGTTTGAAGAATACTGATACTAGGTCATTTTTGAAGGTCTGATAAAGTTCTGCACTAAAAACAATCTGGTCCTGCACATTTTTGATTGGGAAACTTTTACTGACTGCTTCTAATTCTTTAGGAGTTATGGGACGGTTTAGATGTTTGATCTGATCCTGATTTAACCTGGTACCTGGTATCTGTCTAGCAAATCATGCATTTAATACAGATTTTTTAGTTTTGTTGATTATAGGTTTTTGTAGTAGAATCTTATAATTTTTTTTTTAATTTCCTCAGTTCCTCTTGTTATGTCTTCCTTTTCATTTCTGATTTTCTTAATTTGGATGCTATCCCTGTGCCCTCTGGTTAGTCTGGCTAAGGTGCTATCTATCTTGTTGATTTTCTCAAAGAACAAGATCCTGGTTTGGTTGATTCTTTGTATAGTTCTCTTTGTTTCTACTTGGATGATTTCAGCCCTGAGTTTAATTATTTCCTATTGTCTACTCCTCTGTATCTAGTCTGTTAGTCTATGTCTTTTTATTGGGGAATTGAGTCCACTGGTGTTAAAAGATATTAAGCCCCAGTTATCATTGCTTCTTGTTACTTTTGTTTTTATAGGTACAATTATGTGTGTGTGGTTATCTTCTTTTGTGTTTGTTGAAAGAAGATTAATTTCTTGCTTTTTCTTGGGTGTAATTTTTTTCCTTGTGTTGGAATTTTTTATCTAATATCCTTTGTAGGGCTGAGTTTGTGGATAGATATTATTTAATTTTTTGTTTTATTTTGTTTTTTTTAATGAGATATCTTGGTTTCCTCAACTATGGTAATTGAGACTTCTTCTGGTTGTGGTAGCCTGGGATAGCATTTTCTTTCTATTAGGGTCTGTGTGAGATATTCCCAGGATCTTCTCGGTTATAGAGTCTCTGTTGAGAAGTCTGGTGTAATTCTGATAGGTCTGCCTTTATATGTTACTTGACCTTTTTCCCTTACTGCTTTTTATATTATTTCTTTGTTTTGTGTATTTGGTGTTTTGATTATTATGTTACGTAAGGAACCTCTTTTCTGGTCCAATCTATCTGTGGTTCGGTAGGCTTCTTGTATGTTTATGGGCATCTCTTTAGGTTATGGAAGTTTTCTTCTATAATTTTGTTGAAGATATTTACTGGCCCTTTGATTTGGATGTCTTCACTTTCTTTTATACCTATTATTGTTAGGTTTGGTCTTTTCATTGCATACTGGATTTTCTGGATGTTTGTGTTAGGAGCCTTTTGCACTTTACATTTTCTTTGACTATTTTCTCAAATGTTTTCTATGGTATCTTTTGCCCCTGAGATTCTCTCTTCTATCTCTTTTATTCTGTTGGTGATGCTTGCATCTATGACTCTTGATCTCTTTCCCAGGTTTTCTATCTCCAAAGTTGTTTCCCTTTGTGATTTCTTTATTGTTTCTATTTCCGTTTTTAGATCCTGGATGGTTTTGTTCAATTTCTTTACCTGTTTGGTTGTGTTTTCCTGTATTTCTTTAAGGGATTTTAGTGTTTCCTCTTTAAGGGCTTCTACCTGTTTATTTGTATTCTCCTGTATTTCATTAAGGAAATTATTTATGTCCTTCTTAATGTCCCCTATTATCATCATAAGATGTGATTTTAAACCAGAATCTTGCTTATGCTCTTTCCCTTGCCTCTTGCCATTTGGTGTGAGCTGGTCTTGCTGTCTCTGACTGTGGCTTGTCCCTCCTGTGAGCCTGTGAGCCTGTGATCTTGGGTATGTTAGCACCCAATTATGACCAGCTGTTTCTGGGTGAAATTGGGTTTCAGAAAGTTGTGGCAGAGGATTAGGTCTGGGATGCAGATAGAAATTGGAAGGATCCTGTCCTTGGCTCCTCTGTAGTTTCTGTTTCCTACAAGATTTGGGCAGGCCACACTTGGGCCAGGTATTGGAGCTGTTGTGGTAGTCTAACCTGTCATCTTAGGTGGGTCAGCCCTCCTGAAAGATCATCTTTCTTTGTTGGCGAGAGTTGTGGCACAGGGTTAGCTCCAGGGTGCAGACAGAAACTGGGAGAATGCTTCCTTATTTTAAGTATTTCATAAAGTATAAGTGTTTATTATATTTAATACTTTGATGCAGTATTCGGGTCATTTAAAACTTAAGGGGAAAAGAGCAATGCTTAATTAAGTGATTTGATACATTTTTCCTTAAAGCAAGGAGACATCTTTTATCTTTAAAAAGTAACCTTAAGTGTGTATTTGTGTGTGTGTGTGTGTGTGTGTGTGTGTGTGTTTGTGTGTGTTTGTGTGTGCGCGTGTTAATGTGTGTGTGTGAGTGTTAATGTGCATGCTAACTTTTGTGAGTGTATGTTATGCATGTCACAGTATGACTGTGGAGGCTAGAGGGTACTCTGAGATGGTAATTATCATCTTTCTCCTTTTTTAACACATGGTTCCTTGTTTAATTTTGTGTATGTCAGGCCAGCTAGCCCATAAGCTTTTGAGCATTTTCCTGTCTCTGTCTCTCATCTCAGGGTAGGATTGCTGGGATTACAAATACATGCTATTTTGTCTAGTATTACATGGCCTCTGGGGTTCTGAACTCAGGTCCAATCTCCAGGTTTTCATGACAAGTGGTGGACATACTAAGTAATTTCCTATCCTTTTATCATCCTTAAAAAAAAAGTCCTCTCCCACATTTTTTCCAGGACTTATCAAATATCCCAAACTTTGCTCAATTTTTGGTAAATCTTTAATCTTATAGTAACTTTTTATTGGGAAAAATGGAGGTCTTTTATCAACAATTTGGACACTGTGGAATATTCCTGAATACCCTATTGGCTGTCCGTATATACTATTGATCATGTATTTTAGCTGCTTAGACTACATTATGTATTAAGATTGGGCCCCACTTTTTGTTCATGTAAAAAGCTTTCTAAACTTACAGTTATCTTATTTGTATTCCTTTTCAGGATTTCTTAGTGCCAAGGTTTTATCTTGACATCCACAGATTGGATTGTCAGGCCTCCTTGTCTTTTCAGAGAATTTGCAAACTCCTTGACTTTTTATTTTGTTTTTACTGCACTGGAGACTTGTTGCAATATGGCAGCCTGTGTCCAAATGTTTTTAAATGCATTTCCCTTTCATGTTTAATCTAATTAATATAATATAACCTTTTATTTCTTTCTGTATACTCAACAGCTTTTATGGTTCTTGAAATATGTCAAGCAATAAGTACTAATTGAAAAATCAATAAATAGTTCAAATTTAATATGCTGTATGTGTTGATCTTTAGTGTATATTGTGAATGCTTTATATTGATAAATATTCACATTTTACATTTCTCTTTCCACTTATTTCCATTTGGATTTATTCTTCCTTTAAACCAATGAACAAGTTTATGCTTATAATAGAAACAAATAAGCAAAAAATAAACAAAATATATGGTTTGTACAATCAATTGAACGAATAGGAAATGTAATTATATGACAATTTAACAATCTCATTTAAAAAATCAGTCCATTTCTCACCATGCAAATGATGGAAATATATGTATTAAGTAATGTTTTCCTGTTGTATGAAACCTTTATTTAAGACTGAAATCATAAATTTTCAGAACTGTTTATTGAATTCTTAATTTAGACTGCTTTCAACACTTCAATGAATGCTTTTTAGTCCTAGGCTAGACTGTCCACACAACTGGCAAACCACTTGCTATACAAATAAGATAAGGAAACTTCACCCCCAGAATTAGAATACATAAGAAGCTTCTATGGAAGGGATCCCTTGCAGTCCCAGCTCTGGCCAACTGAACAGGGCTACTCATAAAGAAATTGGTAGAATTTTAACATTTGGGAATGCACTAGGTTTTAAAAAACAATAAACTTTTATAGTAATTTGATTTCATTTTGTGTTTTATTTTTGTGAGGTGTAAGTTGTTAGCTGTTTTAAATTTCTACCTTGTGTATTAAAATAAGTACAATTTTGATACTTATTTTATCTTAAGTAATTACAATGAGTAGAAATTTTTAAATATGTAATGAATGAATTTTTTTCTTAATGTTTCAAGGTTTTTTTTTTTTTTATAACTTTCAGTTCTTTAGAATTCCTCATGAAGACTTCACAGAAGTTGAAAAACTGGGACACAGAAGGTAAAGATTGGATCCTAAGGGATTGGTTTGTCACCCAAATAGTCAGTGAATTGACAGGGACTTTCTGATGCAGATATTTTGGGACTCTAGTCTGAAATAGGACAAGAAAATATCTTGGAATTCACTTGTTCAAGAAAATTATGTATTTAGGGTAAAAAGAGATGGCTCAGCACTTAGTACTAAAGGTCTTCTAGCTGTCCTAATTTTTATTTCTAGTACCTACAGATCTGTGGCCAGATGAACATTTTCCATGTGTTGCAGATATACCTACAGATAAAATATGACTACACACAAAATAAAGAGTAAATAAATCTTTCAAAAACTAAATTGTGTATTTCCATGAATTTCAGAAATTAGGCATACTACACTGCAGAGTCTAAATGTGCTTTGCCTACAGGTTTGTCCATAGGTTTAATGTCTACAGGTTCTGTGTCTGTTATTTCTCTATCCAGAGGTCTTCTGTATACAGGTTCTCTGTGTACAGGTCCTCTATGTACTGGTCCATTCTCAACAAATTATTGATCCAAATACATATTAACAAACAGTGGATTACAAACAAGAAGAATACAAGTCCCACACTCCTGAAAATGCAGGGTAATTTAAATTGTTTAAATTTGCTCTGTACTAAATAGTGATTTCTGTGGCATTTTTGTTGAATTGCTAACAATATATTGTATAAATAAATTTTAAGGAGCAGAATATTATGTGGAAGTTAAGTATTATGATATAATAGTTTGCAATAAGGAACCTAGTACCCATATACTTTCAGTAGCATTGAAGACTCCTGGAAAAAAAATGACTATTTTTTTCCTCAACCCTAGTTTTGCTGCCAGCAGTCCAAGAACATAGTATTTGCTTATATCCATGAGGCTAGGTGTTTCAGCCTCTAGTCCTCTGTGTATGCTGGAATCCTGAAGATTGGGCTCCAATGGATGTGATAGCAAATTGAAAGCAGGAGAAGAATGAGCCCTTCATTTTTCCACTGTTCTTATATAGGCCCCAGCAGAATGTATGGCCCAGATTAAAGGTGTGACTCAAGATCTGAACTAAAGGTTTGTATTGATCCAGATTAAGAATGTGTCACCCCATCTCAAGATCTGGAAGTCCAGATCACAGGTCTCTTTTCTTCAGTGTAGTTCATTCCAGATATAATCAAGTTGTCAACCAAAAATAGCCACCAAAAATGAGAATAAATTAAAAGGAAAGAGAACCTTTAAAGTCCCTGACTGAATGCAGGAATATTCACATGGAAACATCAAAATTTTCTCACATTAGAGAGTATATATGCTAATAAAAATATGATAAAAATTTGCATATACATGTTTTAAGTTCTTAAAAGGAAAAAAACATCATGGGTAAAAATATATCTCAGGAGGTTAAGACCCTTGCTCAAAAGCTTGTTGACATGAGTTCAAGCTTCAGTAACCACATAATAGAAAGAGAACAAAGTCCTGTAAGTTCTCACCACCACACGTGAACTGTGACATGTGAACAAATATGTGCGTGTACGCACACACACACACACACACACACACACACACACACACACACACATACACACACACACACACACACACACACACACACACAACTAAATAAATACATGCTATAAAAATTAAAATGGAAAAACCAGAACCTGCAAGTTAAAGAATTATATGTCCAGAATTTCCAAGAATTAATATATGGATAGTTTATTCCAACCTACCACAAAAAGCATGCAAATATAGAGGAAGCAAAGAGCAAGTATACATGTTCATTAAAAAATAGTTTGAAAGAGACATTCCTAAGTAACCCCAACTTAACAGGAAATGAAGATAAAACAGGCATCTGGAATGTAGCCATTAAGGTTAGGGTAACTATGGCCAATGATGAACTAACAATGAAGTAAATGATCTGTCAACAAGCATAAACTATGAAAGAAATAAAGAAGTGGACATGTAAGACTTAACATAAGTTGATTCTTCTTTCTCCATAAAACTAAACATTTTTCTACTTATTTTTAAGTTATTTTTAAATCTGTATTAAAACAGAGTATCTGAAATCCACCAGTCCAACAATGGATAATAAAATAGAGCATAAAAAATACCTGCAAGATAGCATGGACCGTATGTCTACATGTACTGCGTGAGTCTCAGGAAAGTATAAAAAAAGATGCGAAAAACCATCACATCCAAACTTATTAGTTCTTTGACAGTTTTGTGCAGTGTATTTTGATCATATTCACTTCCCCTCTAGAAACTTTTCAAATCCACCTCTACTATTCTTACCCAAATTTACGTCCTTTTCAAAAAGATGACTATGCTTGTGCTGCCCACATATTATTGAGTGACAAGTCTTCCAGTGGAGTGTGGTTGCTTCCAATGAAGTGTTACCAAGGGCTACATTATTATTTTTTTTCTTCCTTTCAAAACCTGAAAAATTCCAACAGCTACACAGTAGGGTTAGAATTTAGTGTCCAACTCCTGTATTCATGCTTGCTGGCATACAGCCTGTGGCATTTTTTTACATCCAACTTCCCTGTTCTTCCCAGGAAGAGACTGGTTATTTGTAGTCATCCACTACCTCTAGCATCTATATTCTGCTCCAACTGAGTCACTTTGAAGAAGAAGGTTATAGTAGATAGGTTCCATTTGTGACAGAAGATTCAGAAATCTTTTATCTTTAAACCTGGTCTATTGTATCTCAGTTAATTACCATCAACCACAAAATAGAGACTCTCAAATGAAGGTATAAAGATGCACTAAACTATGGGTATAATAACACATCATTATGCGTTGATTTATACTCTTTCTATTTACAATAATAGTAATAGTTCCCTGCTAGAGCCTGTGTGCTGTCTTCACACATGTTGTTGACCTGATCATTGTAACAGGCATGGTTGCCATGTTAGGAAAAAAAATTTACTTCTATGCAAAAATATCTCCAATATTGTTTGTGCCACTATTACACTAGTTGGCATTTCTTTACAGACCTGTCATTATTATAAGTCACAGGGTTTATAACTAGTCATGATTAATAACTACTTTTCTCACTTAGAACCTACAGGTACAATGAAAGCTAGTCAGTAGGCATGAAGCATGCAGATCAGTTCCAACTAGATTTGTCCATGTTCTATGACTTAGATACATATTATAGACCTTATTCAATATTTTCTTACAATCAAATTTGGATTATAAAAAACAACAATGTCAATGGCCTGTGTGATGTTTGAGAGTCTAATAGACTTCATAGAACAACAACTACAGAAGCAGCAACCTACTCCTAGCACTAGGTTTTTTTTGTTGTTGTTGGACTTTTACAATAATAAAGGCAATGTTGCCCCATTGTAGGGTAATTTTATTTTAAATCATTTACTACAGTAGTTGATTACTTTAAAGTAGTAAGTTTGTATTGTTGCTTTTTGGTATTGTTTTTTGTTTTGTTTCCATTTCTGCAACACTCTTAGAAATTAGAGAAATCTAAATTATAATGTTTTGAGTATTCATTGTATCCCAGTCAGAAAGGCTAAGGTTCTGAAACCAAAGATGTCAAAATTTGAGATGAATGTGGGGAAAGAGGAATATTTATGCCTGCTTATTGTAGTGCACAATGATAAATCTTCTATGAAGATTCTGGAAGTTTTACCCAAAATTAAAAATAGATCTACTACACAATCCAAATATACCACTCTTGAGGAGATACTCAAAGGACTCCATATAATCCTATATTGTAGATACCTAATTATTTGTGTTTAATGATGATCACAATAGTCAAGATGTAGAAATATCCTAGATATCTGTCCACTGATGAATGAATAGTAAACATGTGGTATACTTGCACAAAGGAATATTGCTTAGCTATTAATAAAAGTGAAATTATAAAATTTTCAAGTAAGTAGACTACATCAGAATCAATTATTTTGGATGAGAAAGTTAGGGCATGAATTCAAGGCAGGAACCTAGAGGCAGAAACTGGAGTAAAAACCATGGAAGAGTGTGACTTACTGCCATTTGCTCCTCTTCCTCAGCCTGCTTTATTATTATAGCACTCAAGACTATCTGCACAAGAACAGCACCAGCTACAATGTACTGGGCCCTTACACATCAATTATTAATCAGAAAATGCCCCAGAGATTTGCCTATAAGCCAATCTAATGGAGACACATTTTCTTTAATTAATACTATCTCATCTCAAAGATATATAGGTTTGTGTCAAGTTAGCTAAACACCTAATAAAAGGTGTATTTTAAGCGGATATCTGCAAGCAGTTAAAACACTAAAAGAACAAAGTGTTCAGACTGCTTCTAGGAAAACTGGTTAGAAAGATGATGAAAAAATTAAGAAGTCTTTACCAGTGGGTTGTTCCTATAAGAAATGCTAAAGCTACACTTCCAATCTAAGCTCAGTTCAAAAGTAATGGAATAAGGCATGACAGATGAAATTTCAAGTTAACAAATCATACCTGTTGTCTCACTGTTGGACCTTATGACTCTTTATTCAATGTATGTAATTCAATGTAATTCAATGTAAAGAAAACAGAAATATGTAAAAAACTTCGTAGTTTTGGGGGGAAAGAGAATGACTGCATTTAAAGATTTGTTCAAGAAGGTTTTGGAGAAAAATATGCATCTATTGAAGAGATTAGAAGAAGGAGTAGAAGAAGAAGACAATGATGATGAAGAAGAAGGAGAAGGAGAAGGAGAAGGAGAAGGAGAAGGAGAAGGAGAAG
>JADRCG010000272.1:1773000-1810785 GCA_019844195.1 Rhabdomys dilectus | reverse complement strand
AGAAGGAGAAGGAGAAGGAGAAGGAGAAGGAGAAGGAGAAGGAGAAGAGGGGCCAAAGAAAATAAAGAAAACAGGAAATTGCATGCTCTTTATTTGGGCAATAGGAAATCGTCCCTGAAAACAAGAACTAATCTATCAAATGATACAAGCATTAAAAACAACAATTAATTTGAAATGGGAACACATGACCAAAAATGGACCTGAAAGGTTCTTTCCATAAATACAACGTCCACAGACATGCTTTTCTAGGTTCAGCTTAGGGTGTAGATAAAGATTTACATATCTCTGATAGTAGGCTACATCTTGAGAGCTAGAAAAGAGCTGAGGATTATCATCCACATGATAATGATCTTGTAGGCCCGCAAAATGTAAGAATTACAAAGTTGTTAGAGCTTGTACTAATTTTCTAGAAATTAAACCAGTTAATGTGTGGCAAGGCTTATTACCTTCAAAAAGACCCAGAAATGC
Source organism: Rhabdomys dilectus (assembly GCA_019844195.1). NCBI lineage: Eukaryota > Metazoa > Chordata > Mammalia > Rodentia > Muridae > Rhabdomys > Rhabdomys dilectus. Next base: position 1,810,317 of record JADRCG010000272.1, on the reverse strand, counting down.
CACAACATCAAATTGTTATAGCGACACCACAATGAGGGGAATGCCAGAATCATGGGGCATTGTCATTGAAAACTACAAGCGCAATGCAGAACTGGCTGGAAAGTGGTTGTGGCTATTCAAGCCTACCGGATATTAGGTGAAACCATAACAAGCTTCACATGATGGACATGGAGCTTAATGGGTAATATTTAATTGAGAATTTGAAGGTTTTTTTTTCATTGTATTCTAAAGAAATGTAAAACAACAACAAAAGGAGGGTGAAGTAAAAAGGGGGCTGCAGGATCAGGTATGGAAAAAGACAAGACAGAAATTCAGAGGGTCAGAAAAATGAATAGAAATATGTAGCAGTGGGGGCAGGGGGAGATGTGAAACTGGACTGAGCCTACTAGAAAGTCTCAGACATCAAGGAATCGAGAAGTTCCCAGGACCCAGATGGGATGACATTAGCCAAAACACCCAGCAAAGAGGAAAAAGAACCTGTAGAGACAAGCTCAAGTAGATAGGTACTACCCCTAGTTGAGGGATGTGGCTACCCATCCATCTTAAAATTTTTAACCCAGGATTGTTCCCATCTAAAGGGACAATTTGCAGGGTCAAAACATGGATTAGAAATGGAAGGAAAGGCCATCCAGAGACCTCCTCACTTAAGGATCCTTCCCATCTAAAGTCACCAAATACCAACACTATTGCTGACGCCAAAAAGCACTTGCTGATATGAGCCTGGTGTAGGTGTCCCCTGAGATATTCTGCCCCACCTAACTAATAAAGATGAAGATACTCACAGCCAACCATCAAACTTGGACACCAATTTAAGAGTTATGGGAAAGGATGAAGGAGATGAATGGGGATTGCAACCCTATAGAAAGAACAACAATATCAACTAACTGGACCCCACCAGAGTTCCCAGGATCTAAACCATGAGCCAAAGAATATACATGGAGGGATCTATGGCTTCAGCTACACATGTAGCAAAGGATTGTCTTATCTAGTATCAGTAGAAGGGGAAGCCCTTGTTCCTATGGAGGCTTGATGTGCCAGCATAGGGAAATGCTAGACTGGTGAGGCTGGAATGGGTGGTTAGGTGAAGGGCACCCTCACAGAGGCAAAGTGAAGGGGAGATGGGTAGTGGGACTGTGGAGGTGATATTGAAAGTGGGGCTAACATTTGAAATGTAAATAAATAAAATAACCAAAATATTGTTATGTATAGGGTATATGGATATAAGCAAAAATTGCAATAATGAAATAATCTAAGAAAAAAATTAAAAGGGAGCCAAATATTTAAACACACACACACACACACACACACACACGTGCACACACACAATCACACGCACATACATGCGCGCACACACACATGCATACACATGCATACTCACACACAAACATAGACTGTAGTGGATGAGCAGGAGTGGGGAGAAAGGCAGAAAAGTTAGAGTAACTTCTGAAAAGAGAGAAAATATTGAATATTGTGTTATGAAGTAAAAATTTCTTTATCAGGAATTAGATTAAATTCATCACTTAAAACACAGGCTGGGAGATTTTACTTTAAATATTAAAAATATACAAAGCACCTCTACAGAAGTCTTACATCAAAAATAAAAACATTAAACTATTGAAAACAAAAGGACGCTCAAAAAGTTTTCTATGTGTGTAGTAACCGAAACTTACTGGGTTAGCTATATTCTGGTCAAATTGATTTTATGTCAAAAAGGTAAAATATGTTCAGAAAAAGCATATATACTGATCAAGATCTCACTACATAAAGATGTAAGAAGTAGAAAACTGTAGTATATAAAAACAAGTCCCAAAAATATACAAGGAAAACTCCCAGTTAAAAGAAGTGACTGCCTCACCTGGGGATCCATCCCATGTGCAGTCACCAAATGCAGACTCTGTTGTGGATGCCAGGAAGTGCATGCTGACAGGAGCCTGATATTCCTGTGTTCTGAGAGGCTCTGCCAGATCCTGACATACAGAGATGGATGCTCACAGCTAATCATTTGAACTGATCACAGGGTCCCCAGTGTAGGAGTTAGAGAGAAGACTGAAGGAGCTGAAGGGGCTGAAGGGGCTGAAGGAGTTCCATGGGGAAAGTGACAAGACCAACCAACTAGAGCTCCCAGGGTCTAAACTGCTAGCCTGGGAACACACATGGAGGGACCCATGGCTCTAATTGTGTATGTAGTGGAGGATGGCCTTGTTGGGCATAGGTGGGAGAGGAGGTCCTTGGTCCCACGAAGTCTGGATGTCCCAGTGTGGGGGAATTAGATGGCAGGGAAGGTGGAAGTGAGTGAATGGGTGAGGGGAGAAGGGTAAGAAGTTTCTGGGGGAAAATGGAGGAAGGAGATAACATCTGAAATGCAAATAAATAAATTATCCAATAAAAAAGAAAAAAGTGGCAATTCAAAACTACATTGGAATATCATTTCCATGTGACTGACAATCATGAAGATTATCAGACATGCAGAGTTTGATTGCAGACATGTAGACTATTATAAAGTTTTGAATGACTGACAGTATACCCAGGAGATTAGGGAAAGAAAAGAAAGTTCTATTTTTAACATCTATTCAGCAGATTGATCTAGCACAAAATATCTAAGCAAAAGAAAAAAAAACATCTGAATTGAAGAAATAAAAGTAAAGACATTTATTGTTACAATGGACTTGCCTTAGAATTAGAAAACTTCGTAAATCAGCAGAAATTTATGAAAAGAAAAGGAAAAAAATCATATAAATTTAATGCTACTAAAATGCAGCAAATAACTGGAAAAGGCTTTAGAACAGACAAGGATGGAATAGCAAAAGCAAAGAGTAACAGATTTCTAAGTTATCTACACCAAGGAAGAGAAAGATTTGTAAACCCAGAGAATCTTTAGCAATGAATGCAAATTTAATACATGGAATGATGGGTTTCAGGTTGACACTGAAGGAAGCAATTCAGAAAGGCAGGCATACTTTTGTTTTTTTTTTTTTTTTGGGCTATTGTAAAACTAAGAAGTCCTTATTTTTGAATGAGAAGGTGCTCATGGTGAATAGACAGTTCACACTTAGATTATTTTATAAAGACAAGCGACAATTGAAATATTATTGTGTACAGTATTCAAAAAATTATTGTCTTATTGTGTTCTTGGAGAGTTCAGTGTACAACATTCATTTTGTCAATATTCAAAAAGGTTCATGCTTCTGATGCACCACCACAAGAGATTTCTATTAGCTGAGATTCTAGAGGCAATGTTTATAAAATGGCATGTGGCACCCTTCACTGCAGAATCAGATTTTGGACACACTGATATAATTATTGTAAAGCTACATGAAGAGAATAACAGTAATATAATACTGCAAAAACCATGAGTGAGAATATCAGTTGCATTAATTACTAACTGTAAGATGTACGCCAACTCTTTCTGTGTGCTAGGCAGTTTTCTGTCTTAGAGTTCTTGATCACCAAATAAGAAAAGGTAAACACATGTTTCACTGAAATCAGAATTGACAAAATCCATAGGTATATACAAATGATTTATTGGATAAAGTGCTTGCCATACCATCATGATGATCTGAATTCAGTCAGTCCTCCAGCATTTATGTAAAACAGAAAGATAAACTGTGCACAAATATAATCTTAATATGGTGGAGGCCAAAACAGAAAATTTCTTTGTGCTTGCTGGCCAGTTGGTCCACAAAAAAACAATGACTTTTAGGCTAAAAAAGAGACCCTATTTCATAAAATAAGGTATAGAAGAGACTGATTAATATAACAAATATTAGCCTTTAGGCTCCACAGATATTTGTTAACATGCACACACAGTCAAAGTACCCCCACACATGAACATCTAGACACTCAAAGGCACACACAAAGACAAGTAAACATTTTCTAAATGAGTAATTCATTTTTCTTGATGATGAACCAGGCTTCTACATCTACTTGGAAAGAAGCATGTTTATGCTCACAGAAAATAAGTATTGTAATATCCATATCACAGATACACAAGAATAACCCATTTAAATATGTCTATAAAACATTGGTGAGCCAGGGAAATACTTTAGTGTCTTGGTTATTAGTCTTGGCAGGATAACTGATAACCTCAGATAAACTGCCAGGACCCATATGGTGGAAGAAGAGAACAATATCTACAAATGTCCTCTGACTTCTAGACATGTAACAACTCACAAATACACACACACACACACACACACACACACACAATTGAGTCATTCATCTGTGTAGAAATGTGATACTCCAATAACACCACTTATCAGTTCTACATAGGCTGATAGTCAGTGTAATTCCCCCTATTCCTCTATCTTTGTTTCCTATATTACTTGAGAAAGTAGAGAGAAGCAGAATAAGCAACACAAGAATACCCAGATATCAAATTTCAATAAGGTTTTTAGGCAAAGAAATTCACTTTTTAATTAGAATTGAGTTTTCATCACCTAGTATAAACATCTCTTGCGATCCCTGCTACCCAGAGGCCTTCACTTACCTAATGTTTCATTATTGATTCTATATGCACAGATAAGCACCTTCCAACCTGGAAAATTTCAGTACAAGCTAAATAGAAATCTATCATATGTTTTTGTAAGGCTATCAAATCAGATTGAATGGAAAACTTTAAATTATGACCATTTATACAAAGATAAAATAGGGATATTTTCCTTTTATTCCCTATGGCTATCAAAACAGCATTAGAATAAGACCTTGACTATGTAAATAATGACCTATATATGAGGAAAATATTCATGATTGCTTCTGAAGAAACTAATGTGTGTTTTTTACTCATGTATTCAACTAACATTTTATCAGAACACATTATACAGCCAAATCTTTCAAGAATTCAAAATTATTACCTCAGTATTTTCTATGTCAGAACTACAGATTAACAATCCAGTTATTTGGTGTCCTGCCAAATAATCTCTCTAGAAAGCATTAATAATGGCTTTCAAGAAATATGTTGATTATTTTTAAATTGCTGGAAAACACATTTTAAAGATAAGAATAAATCTGTGACAGTGAAGTGATCTAATTTCACTATCAGATTCATTGTTTTATAGAAGTCTTTGTACACAGCAGAAGCTTCACATTAGTTTATCACTGTATTTTGTGTGTGATTCTGTGTATATTTCTTTGTCTGTCTCTCTCTCACTTTCTCTGTGTGTATGTATGCATGTGTGTAGGGTGTGAGAGAGATGCATGTGTGTACAAGTATGTGCATGGGAGTACAAGCACACCTATGCATGCCGAAGGTAGAGGTCAAACCCTTATGTTGTTTCTTAAATGTCTGCCTGTTTTGTTTAGTGATATATTCTCTCATTAGTGCCAAGATCTCTCTGACTAAACAACCTAGGTGAGCTAGGTAGTAAGCCACAGATGATATCTACCTATCTATTTATGCTACTGAATATAGAGAAGTCAAACTGGTTCTTAATGAGAAACACTAGTCCAAATGACTAGCATTCATGATACCGGAAGGCATTTTGCACACTAATAGAGGTAAAAAAGGAAAGACCAATATGAGAGAGCTACAAACTCTGAGGCCTACAACTACATCCATGGAAAATATACTAGTTCAATAATGGTACAAATAGTATAAGAGTAACAACCAATTTTTGAACTGTATTTATGTACCTGGATAAGGTCACACCTTATTGAGAAATAATAGGTAATATATTTCAGTAAGTTTTAAAGCTACTGCTGACTCCAAACTTCATGAGGGAAACATGACAAAAATTGTATAATTTTAATATATTAATATGTAGATATTAATATATAAAGAAAATAGTTCTATGTTGAGATTTACAATTTTTTTTATTTTGAGTGTTGGTGTGCTAATCTTAAAGTTCTCAAAATTAACTAGACTTTCAATGATTACTAGTAGGACACAAACTTTCTCCCAGAAATTAAAACAGGAGTCACTCAAAATTTCTCTCTCTCTCTCTCTCTCTCTCTCTCTCTCTCTCTCTCTCTCTCTTTCTTGCTCTGAAGACATTTTTTGTTAATGTTCTATAAAAACTAAATAACCTGACTTTTGTTGTTGTTGTTAAAAGTTTTAACAGCTTGCTGTTTCCTAACTTTTTTAAAATTTAATTAGTGACATTTTTGCTCCATCCTTTTTTGGTTGACAAATAAAAAAAAAAAAAAGAAAAACAGTATACTTTTCTCAAGATAAAACAGCAGGTACATAGTTAATTTCATAGCAAATACTATATATGTTAAGTGGAAAAAAGAAAATTTCTTCTTTTTTTAACATTGAGTTTTGTCTAAGAAGATGGCAAACTACTGGTTTTTTTTTTTCTTAATTTTGGGAATGGAAGATGAGAAATCTCATTCAAATGCAGTGATGAGTGAGCCTGACAAGCTGTTGACTGAGTATCCTGAACCCTGACGAAAGCCAGAATGACTGGTAACATTACATTCTCAATTGCAAACCCAAATGTTCCAACCAGCTCAAGCAGCATCACCTATCTGTCTCTACTTTGTATGCTGGCTTTCTTGCAGAGCTCCCACTGAGAATGTTAAATATCTGAGAGTTTACTTCATGCATGCCTTTCAATATTAACCTTTAGGTTATCAAATTGTCTCAGTAACAAACCATCAAATTACTCCTTTAGCTTATTACATTGTTCAACTTATGTGATCTGAAGTATAAATAAACACTCCTGCTTAAACCATAATCATATGTTTAGTCAAGGGGTCAGCAGTAGCTTTTGAATTTACTTGAAGATATTATCTATTATTTCTCAGTAAGGCATGACCTTATGCAGAAAAAGAACTAAAAGTTTCTGCAAATGATTATAGACCCTAAAGTCAGAATGAGAATAAAGAAGGCTTTCTGAGTTATTATGGTGGCTTGGTGGGTAAAATTATTTTCTTCACAAATCTCTTGACCTGAGTTAGATCTCCAGAACTCAGAACTCACACAATGGAAAGAGATAACTAACTCAGGCAAGTTTTTCTCCAACCCCTACGTGAATATCATGGCATGAACAATTCTGCCTTTACTCACGCAATCATACTCACGTGCACATACTCACATGTACATACACAAATACACTTACAAAATTTGTTATTAACTCTGAATCAGCTTGGTTGTTACCACAGTTACTACTGTACAATGCTAGTGTGACACATCATTATGGAAGACCCTGCTATGAATTAGATATTCCCATGCCCCTGAAAAGTATCTACTGAAGTTTTAAACATCAATAGGACTTAATTGGGGACAAAGAACATAGAGTCAATTAAGTTATGATAGATTCATAAGAAAAGGATCCTGATCGGGTGATACAAATTTTCATAGAAGTACAGCAAAATGTATCAGGAATATCTCTTTCATCACGTGAATAGGATAAAGTGCATACAGAATGATTTTGACTAATACAAAGAGAAGTACGAGAAACTAATGCCCAAATCCCGTGAATATGGAGTCATAGAGCTTCAAAAAAGCAGTCCAAATAGTTGTATATAGATATGTTCAGTAAGGTACTTGGAAAATTTAAAATACACCTGTGCATACCCTCCTGTTTGCCTACATGTATGCATGCAGATGTGCTCATCTGTATTCTGCTGTATGTTTGTGTAAATCCCACAATATACCTAGGGTGCTGTTAATCAAGTAACAGGTATGAATTTCTCCTTTAAAGGTATTTTTTATCTTTTCTGTTTTCTCAAGCTCTCCCATAATCAGAAACAAGTGTAAACAAGGAAAGAGACTTAAAATGATTATGATGTTATTTTCCATACAAAATAAAATTAATTGCAGGGAGGTGCTTTTGTTGTTTATTTGTTTTCAATCATTTTTGAAGATATACAAGTTGAATTTTGCAGATGGTTACATGAGTAGAAAAGAGACAAATTTATAGTAAGCATTGAAATGTATTTATCCCCATGGCTATCAGACAATCTCTTGTATTACATGAAGTTTTATTGAAATAAATTCCACTGATTAGATGTCTCTGAACAGGTTTTCTTACATTTATTTTTTATGCATTCTATTTTCCACTTCCAAGTAAGATGGGGTATGTTGGATGAAGAGAAATAATAAGGATTTATTGCATAAACTATGGTCTCTATGCTGATAATTATAGTCCTTCACACTGTGAAAATGCACAGATATGTATTTGCTTAACAGGTGTTACATCCTCAGCAAGGCAATGAGGGTAGATCAGCAATTTAGTTGTCAAAAAATCTCTGTATAGAGCATATCCTGAATGACATGGCCGTTGAGATGCTCTGGGTCTCTCTTGGTTGTTTTATAATGAGTTGAAGATGATGGGAAGCTTGATACCTAGCCTTATGTGGGCCATGGGTGACTGATGCATCTATTTTCCTGGTGTTTGTTTGTTTGCTTGCTTTTTGGTAGGATGAACAAAAATCAAGAGTGTGTCTGATATTTCCATGTGAAGGTGGCTCTGTTTAACCATTTGAGCCCAGGGAAATCAGTAGATGAGGCATACATCATTTATTTGCTGATAAAGACTCAATTGTACTCTCTATATTCAGGCAGAAAAGGGAAATTAAGAAAATTCTTCCATTTTACTGTATTATTGTGATACAAAGGTAGAATAGAAAGTCAGAGGAAATTATGACATTAGAAGGATAAAGAGTCTGGTTTACACCTGGGGTCTGGCTGAAGACTATTACCTGTTGAAAATCAGTAATTTCAACTTGGTAAGTAAAGTGACTCCTATGCTATCCTGGGTTCATTTTATCCAGTGAAGAAAAAAGTTCAGATGATGCTATGCGCCTATAACTCTGGGTTACAGGAGAAATGGGATAGGTGGATCTCTGAACCAGTAACCACACACTGAATAGAGAGATGTCATTTAAAAAAATACAGGAATATGCCTCAAATCCACCTTTGGGTAACACATATGCACACACAGACAAGCACATTTTACAAATACTAATATGTATGTATATACCATACAGACACTCAAGTATAACACACACACACACACACACACACACACACACACACACACACACACAAAAGATTAATGACATATGTAAGGTTTTTCTCTTTGTAGATGTACCTTCAATTTTCTAGCAATCACACCAGAAACCTTGACAGTAAAGAACATATAGTCTCATGCTATGTAGCTAACATAGTGTCTCCTGATTTTAGTTTATTAAGTTAAAATTTTATTCAAAGCACCTCCAGATCCACCCTATTATCTCAGCTGTCAAAATTAAGAAAATAATTCTTAATAGACCTTCCAGATGTAATCCAAGAGCCACTACAATGACTTGTATAGACTGGTATAACACTTGTCCACTCTAAAATGTTCATCTGTGTTGAAGCCAAGGGCCCAGTTTGAGCTGAATTAAGAACCATAAAGGATTATGGGAACTTCTAACATTGCTGTGGGCAACAGTGTTGTGCTGTGCCTGCCTCCCTGCCACTGCCAGCTTTACAACTAGATGCTTTGAATCAAAATCTCGATTATTGTTCTCATGATAAAAGAAAGAACAATTATGAGCAAAACAAACTGTTGGCTTTCATTGAATAAGTAGCAACATCTGCTGGGAATCATGTTCACCCACAGAATGTCAAAATATCAGACCTGATATCTATGCTTCCTGGGGAAATCTATTGATTAGAGTCTTTTTAACTAACTCAATAGGGCTTGATACTGGTACCTGTCACCTCACCTGTCAACTCACTTCACAAATATTTCACAAGTTCCATATTTCTTCGATGCAACTGATAGAATATGATTGACAGCTGTCTTGCTAGTTTCTGCTACTATACCCACAGTCAGACCTATGTCTTCCCTGTCACTCTGTTCTTTTCTTTCTTCATAACTGTATCTCTGGAATGCTCTTGAAAAGGCCACTCTCCCCTGTGGAAAAAGCAATGAGAATCCTGGGAAAAATGATTAAAATCAGTGCTGCAAAATGTCAGAATTGACTAGTCTTGCAAAGTTTTTAGAAAATTATATAATAATAAAAGAAGAATATTAAAACAATTTATTCTAAATGTATTTACTTTTGTATGTTCATGTGTGTGTGTTTATGCCTTTGTATGTTTGTATGCCTAACTACACCCACGTACATACTATGGTAGGCTTGCTGAGGAAACACAATACTTAGAAGTTGATTCATTTTATTCCACTATTTTGCCTCAGGGGAGGGAATTCAAATGTAAGGATTGCAGGTATGATTACAACGAATCATCTCACTGAGCTGTAAGAGTAGTTCTGTGACGTTGTTAGCTTGTCCTCTTCCTACCTCCCTTTTTTCAACTCTGAGGTTTCCTAGCAAATGAGGACCAACCATCCAAGTAATAAGAAAAGGCAGCAATCAGCCAAATGAAGCTGTAGCTCAGAACATGATCACCAGTGCGATGTTTACTGGTTTGCCTGTTTACCAGCAGAACATACTTCAAGAATTGTAGTTGAGCATGGATAAAAAGAAAATTTTCTTGGGGTATTTTTAAGTAACTTTTAATATTTAATTTTATAAATGCAAAAAAGGATAATTGTTTAAAAAATTAACTGACAAAATGTTTAATGAGGAGATGGCTCCAACAGTGAAGTACTAGAAGTGCAAGCTCAGAGATCTTGATTCAGTCCCTAGAACCTATATAAAATATCTAGATGTATGGGTGCATACTTACAGTTCTAATGTTGGGAGGCACTGGCAGGTCGATCTCTAGGGCTCTACACCAGCCAGAATAGCTGAATTGGTGAATTGGTGAGTAGCAGGTTCAGAGACAGACCCTTCTTCAAAAACAAGAAGATAGATTGTGACCCAGGAACTACACCAGACACTATCTACATGCACGTCCATTTATGTGTATACATACCAATTCACACACATAGGTACTTGTGCATGAACACACACACACAATACAACAACAAATCTAACTCTATAAAAAGAAGCATTGATAGTATTTTTTGACATCTCTAATACTTTGTAATCTAGAAGTAGATAAACACGTTTGGGTTTGTTTACATACCCAATATGACTCCCGAACTCTTTCCTAGGTTTCCTATTTCCAGGGTAGTCTCCCTTTAAGATTTCTTTATTGGTTTTATTTATGTTTTTAGGTCCTGGACAGTTTTGTTTAATTTATTCACCTGTTTGGTTGTGTTTTCTTGAAATTCTTTAAGAGATTTTTGTGTTTCCTCTTTAAGGGCTTCTACCTGTTTACCTGTGTTTTCCTATACTTCTTTAAAGGAGTTACATATGTCCTGTTAAAATCCTTTATCATCATCATCATGAGAAGTGATTTTAATTCTGAATCCTGCTTTTCTGGTGTGACGGGGTATCCAGAGCTTGCTATGGTGGGAGAACTGGAGTAACTTCAGTTTCTGTTGCTTATATTCTTGCACTTGCCTTTTGCCATCTGGTTAACTCTAGTGTTACCTGCACTCACTGTGTCTGACTGAAATCTGTCTTTCCAGTTATCTTGTTTGTGCCAGAACTCCTCAGAGTCAGATGTCTCTGTGATCCTGTGATATTAATCTCCAGGTTGGAAGAACTCCTGGGACTCAGGCCGCCTCTCAGATCCTGAAATCCTGCTGCTCTAAATGCAGTGGTTCCTCTAGGATGGTTCAGGATATGGAGCCTTCACAGGAGCAGACCATCTAGGTGTTCACTGGTCTGAGTGGAGTGACTCCTCTAGAATGGCTCAGGGTTCTGTGTCAGATGTTCTGTGTACAGTGGCTCCTTTAGGATGACTCAGGATATTGTGTCTCCACAGGAGCAGATCAGCTAGTTGTCTGCCCCAGTCAAAAGGACTAGGCAGAGGGTAGAAGGGAAGTAATATTCAGGAGGGGTGGGGTCTGGGTGGCTGATGAGTCCTGAGCACCCCTGGCTCCCAGTTGTGTCTCTGTGGCATAGGGTAGTGGAAGAGGGTTGTTACTCATTGCTCTGAGTGCAGTGGTTCCTCTAGGATGGCTCAGCATATTATATCTCCACAGAAGCAGACCAGTTAGGTGTCTGCCCCAGCCAAATGGACCAGGCATGGTGCAGAAGGGAAGTGGGCCAGTGATGAATCTTAAATAATGTCTTTCCAGTTCAGTTTCAGTTACATTCTGTAAGTGAATGTTGATATGAAACACAAAACATCCCGTATATTTGTGTGTGTGTGTGTGTGTGTGTGTGTGTGTGTGTGTGTTCATGTGTGTCTTCAGGTATTTGAACACCTATAAGTCAGTCACAGGTTGACATTGGATGTCTTCTTCTATTGGTGCCCACTTGAAATTAGAGCTGATTCCTCAAAGCCAGATGTTCAGAAGGTACTGAGGTCAATTTTTTTTTCCATTCTGGGTGTAGAGTGTTTGCCACTACACCTAGATTTTTTATGAGCTTTGTGGATCCAAATGTATGTTGCAAGCTCATTATTGACTGAGCTACTTCTATATTACCCAGAAGCACTGTTTTGTGGCTACAGTGAACATAACAGAGTCAAAGTGAGTTAACTCAACCATTTACTATTCCTTAACTGTAACCATAGGAAATAATTTTAAAAATCAAGTCAATATCTTCTCAATGTATCTCTCAACTTTATCAAGATTTTCCCTAATATTGCCAAATCAGCCAGATCCTTGAGTTAGTCTTATAAAAGTAAGATCCTTATTTATAATCACTTGCTTAAAAATAAACTTCAGAATTTGTACTAATGTAGTTAACACTGAGGTCCCTTTAAAGTCAAGTTATATTTATGTCTCCCCAGAAGGCATTTACAAGTAGTTGAATTAGTACCCTCAAAGTGGCAAGAAAATGTGTGTCCTGATGTCTAATGCTACTTGTAGTCTGATGCTAATTTGATTTTCCCAAAACTGTTTGCCCCAAAGATGAGAGACTCTGCATGTCAGACCCTGAGTTACCATGACCACAGTTAATTCTGGCTTGTAAATACAGATGCCAACAGCCAATAGCTGGGGAGAAGAGACATAGACAGTGTGTAGGTTTTCCCAGACTTGAGTCCAGGCTTGAAGAAGGATAAGAAGCAAAAACCAGCCTTCAGGAAGGAGGATGGATGTACAGGAGGGAGGAGAGCCACAATAAGATAGCTTAGCCATAAATCTGTGGCCATGTGGGCTGGCCATTTAGTGTTAAGAATAGCTCAGATGAAACAAAAGAATTAGTAAGTAGTAACTCAAAGTTATCAATTGAAAGGTAAACTCTATCAACACAGAGGGCAGTTTCCCGACTATTGTGCCACTTAATACATATTAAAATATAAAGGCTTTGTGTATGTCTTTCATCCAGGAACATAAATGATCTAAGGCAGGAAGAAACCTGCCCCAGAATTTTAAAAATGTTTATACTACACTAATGTAATTTAGTAATAGGTGCTCAGCATTAAATAATAAGTCATATCCATGGGGAATTAATTCGAACTCTGGGTCACTAGAAGTAAGGGAGATACAAAACTGACAATATTTCAGGAACAGATGAAATGAGCCGTAATAATTTCACATAAATCAGACTGGTTTTACACCTGTTCATTTGTTGCCTTTGTGCTTTCCTGAGGGTTATTGCATTCCACTCCTCTGAGAAGCTAGAGGCAGGAAAGCAGTGATTATGTTTTTAGTATCCTTGAATGCTCATATCTGGTTTATGATAAGTGGCATTACAGTAGATGAGTGGAAAAACAGCCTAGTTATCATTTCTGCTTTGTAGTGTTTTGCAAGATAAAAGAGGATGAGTTTTACAGCCTCCTTCATCAAAGCTTTCTTTCAGCCAAATATGTTTCACAGTTGTTTCTTATTAGAGAGATGGTTGGTTAATTGTGAACAAAGGAAAGGCATTGGGGAGATAGCAAGACATTATTTTAGAAATTATTCTGATAAATGTATTTATTTAATTAGTATATGTATACTTACAACACATGTTTGAATGTATGTTTATGGGTATAAATGGATAGGTTCATATATGGGGGTCAGAAGGCAGATTGGAGGAACTGATTCTTTCTATTATGTGTTTTTGTGGGATTGAATGTCAGTTATCAAGCTTCTACAGAAATTACACTTAATTGCTGAGTCATCTTGCCAGTCTCAGCTATTCTGAATCTTTAGCTTCATATCTTAGGGTGCTAGGGATTAAATTTAAAACCTCATGGATGATAGGAAAAAATCTAATACCGAGCAATCCCAAAGCCTCAAAGCATTTAGAATGCAAACCTTTGCCCAAGATTGAGTGTCAATGAAGTGTCCACTAAAGGGTCATTGATGGCCAATGAAGAAAACTGTTAGGATATACATAATACATAAGGGATACTGATGCCTGAATTCGAGGCAAAGTAAGAAACATCAATGACTCCAAACATAATAATCAATGGAACCTTTTCTCTTTTTTAATTTAATTGGCATATAAATATTAATATTAGATTTCATCATATATTTTTTCTGGTATAATGTGTTGAGTCTCCTCCCTTACTTTACATTATGTCTGGTTCTAGGCCAGACCCTTCCTCAATACCTTTACCCTCCTTTCTTCCCCTCCGCCATCTGTGATTACAAGACTGGCATTGTTCTTGACAATCTGAAGAGAGATTTAGGATCGCAAGGGTTTGGGCTTAGAATGAATGAGTTTTTTACTCATGTAGCAAGCAAAATTAAAGTAACAAATAGCAAGGGACAGTTAAATGGACACCCCAGATAGAAAGTAAAATATCATCAAATACAATGCTTACAAAGGTGAGAGCAAGCAAAGGTAACAACCACAAACAGGTAGTTAGATTATGCAAAAAGGGACTGCAGAAGAAGCAGTCATGGAGTTGCCAAATAGGAGTCCCTTTATTGATGTGGTTCCAACTTCCCGTGCCTATGGCAGATATTTTTATATCATGAGAAAAGTAATAGTGACCTTTATTGAAAATGGTTTACTTACTAGTTCTTCTCAAGGAAGTCAAGACAGCTGCTGACTATCTTTCCTTCTTTTTGTAGAACCAGGGCATGAACTTGATTCAGGACAGTGGGTAGAGTTGGGGGATGGTGCTGATGTGACATTTAACATTTAAAACAAGCAAAAAGGAGTACCTCTTCTGCATTCAAGTTACAAGCTCAAATGGTACTCTACAGTTTACTGATATAATTTATATTATAGATATATGTTTGCAGATATACCCAGGTAAATGTGCATGTAAACAGTCAATGCTAGAATCCATATATAAGACTAGCAGGTGTTATTTTTTTTTTCTGAGTCTGAGTTACCTCTCTTATAAAGCCATTTTAAGAACCATCTATTTTCTTGAACAACTCATAATTTTATTTTTCATATGGCTGAATGAAATTCTATTGGTGAGCATCTCATAAAGTCCCCTTTTCAACTGCTGCAGGGCCATCTTCATTCTTGGATCTTAGAATTATATACCGTGGCTATTATTATTGAAGAACAGCTAGGCAGCTGTTCCAGTTGACATTCTATTTACTTTTGCCACCTCAATTTGTTGTCAACTGGCACCTGGAAAGGAATTTACTGATAATTAAGGTGTCAGATGGTAACTGAGTGTGCCCTGTGATGAGAATTTAGAAACTGATTCAGTTAAAAAAAAAAAAAAAAAAACAAAACCACTGATTCCTCACAGTCCCACAGACTGAGAAAAAGCCTGACATCATTGCCTTTGTTTAATACTGAAGCTAAATCTTAGAGTCACTGTGTCATTGAGGATGAACTTGGACTTTTGATCTTTCTGCTTGTACTTTTAAGTGCTTGTATAGAGGTTTCCCCTATCATGAGTGGTTCCTGTAGTGCTGGGAATGACCCAGGGTTTTGTTCAAGCTACACAAGGGCATTGCCTATGGAGCTACACCATGACTGGTTATGACATCTCTTTTATTTTTTGTCCGGCTTAACTTAATACTACAGATATGAATGATAATTATTGGAAAAGTACTTTGTTAAAACCTGGAATTCCTAAGACATCTGATCCTTTTCAAGGTTGAATACTCAAAGAGTAACTGTGGCATCCTACTGTCTATCCGTTCTTACAACAAATTTCTCAGAGATACTACTGATATTCATAAGTTGGCTGCCACCTTGAATGCTAGAAACCTGAAAGTGCCACAGATATACCACCCCAAGAAGAAATGTTCCACAAATACTATTTAACTATCCATTGGGATCTAATAGGTCTATTAAGAAACATGGACTTCAAAAACATCTTGCAGTGTAAGAATTGGAAGCGCCATTGTGCTGGCTACACTTGTGTCAAATTGACATACAAACTGGAGATATCTGAAAGGACAAAACCTTAATTGAGAAAGTGCCTCCGAAAGATCCATCTGTAAGGCATTTTGTAGCAGATGCCCCAGGCCATTGTGGGTGGTACTATCCCTGGGCAGGTGCTCCTGTTTTCTATAAAGACATGGAAGAAAGTTAGTAAACAGCACCTCTGTGCCCTCTGCATGAATACCTGCCTCTTAGTTCCTGCCCTGTTTGGGTTCCTGTCCTGACTTCCTTCAGTGATGAATACCGAGATGGAAGCATAAACCAAATAAACCTCCCTTTCCACAACTTGCTGTTTAGTCATGGTGTTTACCACAGAACTAGTAACCCTAAGATAGCCACTAAGCAAACAACTGCATGATCAGCATATGTTACTCACCCATAATTTCTTTTCTCTTTCTGCCTTCTTTAAACCTAATATTCCTGTCAATTCATTAAAGACAAGAAAAAAAATTCTAACTTTTTATGTTTTCAAAATGGCCTTTTTATTTAAATTTTATTCCTGCTCTTAACTATTAATTTTCTGCTTTCTAGGGCAAGTGGATCTAAGACAGTAGACTTCAACCTTCTTGATGCTGTGACCCTTTAAATACAGTTCTTTATTTTGTAGTGACCCACAACCATATAATTATTTTAACTTGTATTTCATAAGTGTATTTTGCTACTGTTATGAGTATTAATGTAAATATTTGTGTTTTCCAATGTTTTAAGACAACCCATATGAAAGGAACATTTGAACCCAAAAGGATCATGACTCACAGGTTGTGAACTGCTGACCTAAAACTTCAGAGTACACACAGTCAGGCTTGTAGAATAGGATTCTCTATGTGGTCCAATATTTTATATGCCATAAAGTTTATTTGCATCTGATGAAAATTTTAGGTTTAACTCCCATTTGACTCTTTGCTCAGCTTGCTCCTATTCACTGGGTTTTCATAAGTATGTTCACTAATAACCATGATACATACTAGGTCATTTTGAAATCTCCTCTGCAAATGCAATTAATTCCAATCCTCTTCAATTTACCTTCAGTCAGATTCTTAATAAAACGTCACAAGAATAGTTTCTAGGTAAGATACTAATATTTCTTTTTTGTCAGAAACAACTTGATCCATGCCTCCACATTTCAAATCACTCTCAAGACCACTGTATTCCATGTTCGTATTAGGATGCTTGATTAAGCCTCACATAAGGCATTCAAATAATTTTCTATACCAAAATTTCAAAATCCACATTCCTTAGAACAAATTCATGGTCAGGTCTATCACAACAATACCCTAGTTCCTAGCATCAACTTCTGTTTAGTTTGAATTTTCTCGCTCTAAAGAAACACCATGACCATAACAATTACTATAAAGAGTGGAACTAACTTGCAGTTCAGAGGTTCAGTCCTTATCCATATGGCAGGAAGCATCATAAAATATAGGCAGATACGGTACTGGAAATAGGCCTGAATTTTTTATATTTAGATCACTGAGAAGCAGGAAGAGTCTGAGCCACACTAGCCACTCATAGTCTTCTGCCCAGTAACTTACTCTGTACTGCTGTGAAGGAAGGCCAAAGTCTGTACAGACAATACAATAAATGGATTTCTCTTACCCAGTCCTAGATTCTAGGAAGCCAGGTGAATTGATTATTGTTTCTATTATTTTATTAAATCACCATTAGTAAAAATCCTTGAAACGCAAAAGGTTTATTTCACTTACACTTCTGTATTAGACTCTCTTAGCAAAGGATTTGAGGTAGGAGTCTGGAGACAGGAGATAATTTAGAGGCAACACAGGAATGCTTCTTAGTGGCTTGATCACGATAGCTTGCTCATTCTGCCTTCTTATAGCATCCAGGATGTACATGTAGAGATGGCACTACCAAGGTTGAGCTGGGCTCTCTCACATCAATAATCATCTACCAAAAAAATGCACCACAACCTTTTCCACAGGCCAATCTAGTATGAACATTTTCACAATTAGAATTTTCTCCAAAAAAAAAAACACTCTAGTATGTGCCAAAATGACTTAAAACTAGTCGTCATACTAGAGCTATCATATCCATACCAACCACTAAATGTCTCCATGCTGCATTACACAAGGAGAAGCATGATTGGCATGAATAAAGAAGGGTGCTATTGCTGATCTCAGTTTCTTCCTCTTCTGTAAAGGCTTCAATGTACTGACATGCATAACCCAAAAATTTATACACTCCATTACATGATGCTGCACCTTCAACTCCCTGTACATAGATTTAGAGGTTAAGTTTGTAGTGCATGGGTTTGGGAGGCATCTTCAAATTTGTGGATGGTGAGGGGTTATAGAAGATTGCCATGTTTATACGTTCAGATAGTATCAGAAGTTGGTTAACTCTATTCATGGACAAGATACAGTTTATAGATTCCCTTCTAACACAGTTTATCGACTTGAAGCTATATCCAACCATTTATGTGCTGCCCTCACAGTTTTGAAACAACAGTGATGTCTACTAGATTTATAGTGGGCAGAATGGCTGTGATACTTGTCTTATTATGTTTACATGAATATTTTCCATTATTATGCCAAAGTTCATAGAAAAAAACAAGAGCAAGGTAAGATACAAGAAGGAAGAAGGAAGCAATAAAAATGAATAAGCAAAAGAGGGAGAGAGGGTGGAGAAGTATAATGTGAGATAAGAAATAAAGAAGAATATAGAAATGGAAGAAGGAAAACATAAATGAAGGGGGAAATGAATGAAAGAAGAAACAGAAGAAAAATAAAAGAAATAGAGAAAAGAATGATGGGAGAAGTTGAGGATTAGGATAAAAACAAAGTACAATGAGAAAGGAAGGAAGAGATGAATGAAGGGAGGGAAGGAAAAGAAAGGAATAAAGTGAGGAAGAAATTCTATTATGCAGACTAAAAAAGGAAATGACATCATTCGCATATAACTAAAGTTTGATCCTAGGAAATACTAAGAAGTATATATCAAAGGAGGAAAATATATTAAATAAGTAAGGTGTATTATAGTTTTAATATCTATGATTGATCTGCACCTGGGAGTGGATCCTGTGCTAAAATAGAGGTAAGAGAGTGGACTGCACATTTAAAATATGCTGGCATCAGAAAGAGAAAAAGTGGTTTTGATCTTCAAAGCTACTGTAAATTGTGGGAAAGCCTGAAAAATCTATTTATTCTCAAAGAAACAAGTTAAATTGCTGAATATTTGCTACTTTTTTGGCACTGTTTGGATACAATATAGATTCCTTAATCTCCTGCCTGTAGTGTCATTTTTGTTTTTATAGAAAAAGTACAGTATTCACAAGAGTTAAATGATATATTTGTGGATAAAGTAGTAAAATCTAGACTCCAGCTTTACCTTCTTGAGCTACTTTCCTTTTTTTCATAAATTATTTCTGTCTTGCTATCAAGAATATTTGTGACTATTGTAAAGGGTATCATTTCCTTAATTTTTTTTAGTCTGTTAATCCTTTGAGTAGAGGAAGGCTACTGATTTGTTTGAGTTAACTTTATGTCCAGTCACTTTGCTGAAGTTGTTTCTCAGCTATAGGAGCTCTCTGGTGGAATTTTTGGGGTAATTTATGTATACTATTATATCATTTGCAAATAGTGATATCTTGATTTCTTTCCAATTTGAATCCTTTCTACCTCTTTTTGTTGTCTAATTACATGGCTCAAACTTCCAGTACTAGTTAGACTCCAGAGGTCCAAATAACCATATTTAAAAATGGAATACACAGCTAAACAAAGAATTCTCAACTGAGGAATCTCAAATGGCCCAGAAGCACCTAAAAATGTTCAACATCCTTAGTCATCAAATGCCCCTGAGATTCCACCTCACACCAATCAGAATAGCTAAAATCAAATACTCAGGTGAGAAGAGATGCTGGAGAGGATGTGGAGAAAGAGGAACACTCTTCCATTGCTGGTGAGATTGCAAACTGGTAAAGCCACTGTGGAAAATAATCTGGAAATTACTCAGAAAACTGGAAACAGTTCTATATGAAAACCCAGCTATAGCATTTCAGAGCATATATGCAAAGAATTCTCCAACATATAACAAGGACACATGTTTCTATATGTTTATAGCAGCCTTATTTATAATAGCCAGAAGCTGGAAACAAGCCAGATGTCCCTCAACAGAAGAATGGACACAGAAAATGTGGTACATTTACACAATGGAGTACTACTCAACTATTAAAAAAATGACCTCATGAAATTCACAGGCAAATGGATGAAACTAGAAAATATTATCCTGAGTAAGACAACCCAGTCACAAAAGAAAACACATTGTTTGTACTACTGATAAGGAGACATTAGCCCAAAAGCTTAGAATACTCAACATACAATTCACAAACCATATGGAGCTTAAAAAATGGAAGACCAAAGTGTGGATGCTCCAATGCTATATAAAAGGAGGAACAAAATAATCACAGGTGGTTGAGAGATGGGGGAAGCTAGGAGAGAGAGAAGAGGGGGAGAAAAAAGTGGAGCAGAAATGGACAGAAGAGAAGTACAGTGGGTCAAGAAATTGAATAGAAATATGTAGCAGTCTTGGATGAGGAACTGGGGGTAGCCAATAGAAAGTCTCAGAACCCAGGGAACAAGAGGCTCCCAGGACACAATGACATTAGCTGAAATACCCCCAAAATATGAGATAGAACCTGTAGAGACCACCTCCAGAAGATAGGCACAGCCCCCATTTGAGGGATAGAGCCATCGACTATCTCAAAATTTTTAACCCTGAATTTTTCCTATCTAAAGAAAATTCACAAATAAAAAAATGGAATAGAGACTAAAGGAAAGGCTATTCAGAGACCAATCCATCTAGGGATCCATCCCATCCTCAGACAGCAAACCCAGACACTATTTTTGATGCCAGGAAGTACTTGCTAACAGGAGCCTAGTACAGCTGTCCTCTGAGTGGCTCTGCCAGTTCCTGACTCATATAGATGCATACACTCACAGCCAACTATCAGACTGAGCCCAGAGACCCCAATGGGAGAGTTAGGGGAAGGACTGAAAGAGCTGAAGGAGGTTGTAACTCCATAGGAAGAACTACATCAACTAACTGGACCACTCAGAGCTCTCAGGGACTAAACCACCAATCAAAGAGTATCCATAGCTCTAGCTACATATGTAGCAGAGGATGTCCTTATCTGGCATTAATGGCAGAGAAAGTCATTGGTCCTTTGAAGGCTTGATGCCCCAGCATAGGGGGATGCTAAAGCAATAAGGCAGGAGTGGGTGAGTAAATGGAGGGACAACCTCATAGAGGCAAATGGCTGGAGGAAATGGAATGGGGAGTTTGCAGACTGATGGGTTTGAGAAACTCAAAAAAGAATGAAAAAATTGAATTTACAGTTGGTTTATTCTGATTGCGTTTTGAAAAGTTAAATGGAAGAATTGACTAATCAAAGGGGAAAATACTGGCACCACTCCCCCACATTCCCCTCCATGAAAGTTGCACCACACAAGATATTGACTACCATAACTGAGATAGAAAAAAGTCTAAGAATATGGAAAACCACTTGTATACACTCAATAAATATTGTATGCCATCTCCTGCAATCCTTAATAATGGGGCATTTCTCCTGAAGAAATGGCTCATTGGTTAAGAGCTGTTGCAGCCTTTACAGGGAACCCAGTATAGTTTCCAGCACCCATGACAGGCAGCTCATAGTCATTTGTAATTATAATTCTAGGACATCTGGTGACCTCTTCTGTCCTCCAAGGACACATGTACATTTATGACACACACAAAAGAATGCAGAAATTCATGCATACACACACAGACACACATGATGTAAATAAATAAATTCTAAAAAAAATAAACACACCTTTTTAGCTGAAATGATTTTCAGATTAGATATTTATGATAAAATCACTGTGCCCAGTGTGACAAAATCAGTAAATTACTTCAGAGACTAGAGAAAGGATACCTACCCACCCCCAAAAGTGACACAATTCCTCCAACAGGGCCACATCTCTTAATAGTGTCTATCTCTTTTGGCCAAACATTAAAACACATGAGTCAGTAGAGGTCATTCCTATTTGAATCTCCACAGTCTTTAAAAATAAGTATGATATTTGGCTTATAAAAATAAAGAGATCCAAAAGAAAATAGAGGAGGAAAGCTTACCGCTGTTACAAATAAATTGACAAATAGTTTAAGCTTTGTATAAGTTTCATGTGTTCCAGAGATGAGGAAATGATGGTGCCCAGGAAACAAGCATGTTAGGTCAGGTGCCTTGGTACACACCTACACTCTCAGCTACTGTGGGACATGATGCAGAACTGTTATTTGCAATGAGTTGAGGGGTAGCTTCTTTTGTTGAACCATAATGAGATAGGGCTTGAGGGATGACTTTGTGGTTAAGTACTTGTTCATACTAGTGTGAGAAAAAGTTTGGGTCTAAACTTTTCACAACGCAAGGAAGTGCCAGGTAAAGTGTGACTTTCTATTTGTAATTTCAGGCTTAGGAACTGTAGACAAGAGATCCCCAGAGCAAGCTGGCTACTATTACTTGCCAGTATCACTGAACTCTCAGTGTGAATGCAAGACATTTGGAAAAATCAAGGATATGAATATATATTTACAAACCCTTGTATGGACCACACATACACACAATGCCAGAAACAAAAAACAATGTGAAATGTTTAATTTGTTGGTACATTTTGCATTTTGACAAACAAGTTCCTTGAATCAGTTTCCTCTAATAAAATTGTCAAATAAAGAGTAAGTAATAAATAAACCTTTCATAAAAGGAAAGTGGAAATTGCTTAGAAGTAAGTAATTCCCAGTTTCTAAAATGAGTGTTGTTCTTGGCATGAGGGCAGTAGTAATAGAGGACACTGAGAGCAGAAGTACTTAGAACATCAGGACTGTAGTACTGAGCAGATTGTTTCATATGTAGAGTGCTTGCCTAGCATGCCTGGATCCTTGGACTCATTATCTAGAAATTAGTAAATTGGCCATGTTAATACATTCTTGAAACATCAGCCCTATGGAGGTGGAAGCATGAGAATCAGTAGTTCATACCATTTGTAACTACAAGTTGGAGATCATATTTGAGACATATTCTCAAAAGAATATAGAGGAGAGACAGGACACAGAGACAGAGAATGGGGCAGAGGGAAAGAGAGGAGAGACAGAGAGAAACAGAGACAGACAGAGAGATAGAGACAGAATCAGACACAGATAGAGGCAGAGACAGAGACACAGAGGCACAGAGACAGAGAGATAAACTGAGACAGAGAGAACATAAAGACCCATTAGAATAATAGTAGACAAAATGATCTGTGAAAATTAAGGTTGATTGTGAATGAAAGAACATGGGCAAAGGTTCTCAGGAAAGCAAAAGAAGGAAAATCATAAATGAATATGCTTCCAAATACAACAAAGGAAATCTCAAATAAGTGGATTTTAGAAAAGAGGGTAAACTTCTGCTCTAAGCCTCAGCCATTCAGTTGCCTCCTTCCTTCAGGCTTTGCAACATAGTGACAGTTGCCCAGATGTCACACAAAAGGGACAGCCTTTCTCTCCTTTCTTTCTCTTCAGTACTATCCATGAGTTTCAATGACTCAATAGCATGTGTCATTAAGTTTGGAGAATATTTACTGCTCACACTTGGTACCATCCTTACAAATTGTACTTGTTTCCTCTCTATTTCGGTGATAAACCACTCTGACCAAAAGCAATTTAAACAATTTATGTGAGGAAAGATTCATGGTTCATGCGTTCAGGAAACTGTAATTCATTGAGGGAGGTCAGCAGAGAAGACTAGAAAAAACGATTATGGAAGAAGACTTCACGTTGGCTCCTTCTTAGGATTATGCTTAGCTCACCTTCTCATACAGTCCAAGACCACTTGACCAGGGAATGACACCACCCACAGTAGTCTATGACGCTCTAAGTTAAATAACAGATACAACCATCCAAAGTCATACCTATAGGCCAGTTCTGGTCTAGGCCATTTCTCAAATGAGGTTTTGTAGAGTTATGGGTCTTGCATCTGCTCCTGAACAAGGCATGGCTGCTTGGGGAGCTGGGAGGGACTTGAGAAGTGACTGCTCTTACCTTATGCTGTCACTGGGGAGGGTGTTGGGCTGTTGGGAAGTACAGTCCAAGGTGCTGGACAGTCAGAGCTAGTTTAAAGGTCCCTGAGCCTGTGAAGAGACTGGCATGGTTCTCAGGTTCTTGGATGTCAAGGCACCTCTGGATGTTGTAGAAATTGCTGAAAAACAAAGTGATGGCCCATGGGCTGTATCCACCCTGGGGCATGGGAAAGAGGGAGAGAGCTGGCTGGTCCTGAGGGGATAGTCCTTGGCATGAAGGGTGGTAGGCTTGAGCTTGGGAGATTAGAAGGCAGCTCTGTAGATGAAGGCCTTCTCCACGACTTCCCAAGGTGGACCCCGATGAAAAGAGGCAGTCCATGGTTTTGAGATTATTTATTGTTATGGTGGAAAGTGAGTGTGTAAAACCATACCCCACTTCTCTGGTTGGGCATGAGGTTAAGGAAGGAATGTCTAGGAAGGAAAACTTGTTGACTAAGCCCTCCAGGCCTCTAGGTACCTTATTAAAATGGAGATCCATCTTGCACCTATGTGATCAGAGGTCATGTCCTTCACATATGGAGGGGCTTGGAGTGTTGTCTTTATGTGACTGATACCATAAATCTATGAAGGGACTGCAGCTAGTGACAGGGGCCTGGTGTCTGGGAATAGGCAAAGTACCTTCAGGGTCTCTGGGGCTTTGAGCCTTAGTTTAACCATGAACTAAGCTACCTTTCACAGCCCCACAAGGTTCTCTGCTCTATAACTCCAGGCTGTGTCAGATAACTATGAAAAATAACTAGAATAAAAGCTAATTATGTTTTTCAGAAATTCGTTCTGAACAAAATGCTCAAAACAGTTACACAACCCAGAATCTTGCTGTTATCTTTGGAGAATTCCATCTGATTTCTGTTCACATCATCTGCTATCTTTTATGTATTCCAGTTCTCCCTCCCTAAAGACTCCCCTCACTCCTGCCCAGTTCTTTGTTGAAAGGGTAAGACCATAACAAGTAGCTTTGAGGAGCTGTGTCAGGGAAAAAATCATAAGCAAACTTCCTAAGGATGAAAGTAGAGGAGGTGCTTGCCCTATAGAGTCCATACATTCCTTTGTATCTTTATCATCACAGCTTAATTACATATAATAGTGGTGTTGATTACATTTCATAGATGCATGTAATCAATTTTTACCATGTTAACCCCCATCTCCTCATATGCTGCTCTCCCACTGATTCTCTTTCTACCTTCATGTCATTTTTGTGTGCGGTCCATTAAGTTTAATTTTCAAATCTATGGACAAGTCACCAGTCACTACACTACTGAAGAAAATGTTTCCCTCTATCCCTGCAACCATTTGACACCAAGTGTATTTGACACACAGAGATGTGTGTATCACAGGCCCTTTCCTTGCTTAATCAGAATTCTGACACCATTTTTTCTCTAATGTGTTTTTAGTCCAAACTTTCAAGTCTGTACCCTGAATTCTGTGATACAATCTACAGAATATCTTTTTCTAGGTTTGAATCACAACTGTATAAGCAAACATCTATCACAGGGTAAAATTATTTTAACTTTAAATGTCTTGTTCTTTTCTTCTGATATATAAAAAAATTGTATTGTTGTTGTCCCACATTTAAGAGATATGAAAAGGAATAAAAAATAAATAAATAATAAGAGTACACCAGACCCTGAAGCAGAAAGAATTCATCTGCATTATTTCTCATCATGATACTGCGTCCATGATACATTATGGCCATTCATTACTGTCTTTTATGTGAATAAGGCACAGTGGTCAGAGTCTAAGAAAACAATTTCTCTGACTTAATCCATGTAGGCCTTAGAGAGTGATGTTTGATCTTTGATGTTTAAAAAGTATTTATTTGCAATTTCATTACACCAATAACTCTGGTTCACTTACCTGTTCACTGGAATTTTCCCCTTTATGTAGTTGATGATAATTTGATTATTTGAATACTAGTAGCAATCACAATGTGTTCCACCAGATTTTTAGTGGAAATTGCATCTCCCCAATATGCATCCCTAGAAATGTTTCAAAGAGAATATTTGTCTCTGAATTGGCTGTGAGGATCCAGCAGTCACACCCGCATCCTCCCAAGGCAATAATGTTGCCATTCACTGTAATACTTCTGTGTCCATGAACCATCTACACCTTTTATGTTGCCAATCAGCTACACTTTATGATAAGTATTATTGATCACTGTTTTGTATTTTATATGACTCAATACATCTATCTGCCAATGGACTTATAAGAAATGAAACTAGAATCCTTCATTGGTTTTCTTTTTTGGAGGGCAATTAATAGTTGGATGCTAAATGGTAGAAGTTGAGTCTTTCCTTCTGGCACGTGGGTTCCAAGAATCACATTTAACTTTTTTGTTAGGAAGTACCTTCATCTAGTGAGTCATTTTGCCAGCCCCAGGCTGGTTTTTTCTGTTGTTTTGTCTTGGCAATGGAATCTGATGATTTATAATTTATTGGTAATGAAGATTGGTGCTTGAATAATGTTCTGTCTTGCTCTTTATTTGTATGCTTGATTGCTTATTTATTTTGAGACAAGGTATCACTATGTAGCCTTAGCTGTCCTAGAACACACTATGTATGCAAGCAAGCCTCAAAATCATAGAGGTCTGCCTGACTCTTGAGTACAGAAATAAATAGTCTGTGCCACCATATTGGACTTGAATAATTTTCTCACAGAAGAACTATATATTAACTTTTGTTGTGCTGGCAGAGTTCTTGTTACACATCACAGTCATATGAGTATAAGCATGGATTCAAACAAAAACAACAGAGAGAATGGAA
This sequence comes from Rhabdomys dilectus, assembly GCA_019844195.1. Lineage (NCBI taxonomy): Eukaryota > Metazoa > Chordata > Mammalia > Rodentia > Muridae > Rhabdomys > Rhabdomys dilectus. The sequence continues at coordinate 1,783,268 of JADRCG010000272.1, read as the reverse complement.
GATACAGGAGCATGAAATAAGGAATTCAAACTCAATTAAATGACATCTAGGGGAAGCATTTTGATTTATTTTTAATGTGACAAAGACACATTATTAGAAAATCTGAATTTATTATTAATACATTCAAACCTATCACAATGTAAGACACTAGAGAACTTTGGGCTCTACATGCACACATACCCTCACAAATATGTGCACCCACACAAGAACACACACATATAAATGGAAATCACTGTAAAGCTATCATAGTTCTCTTTTGGAAGCTTGAGTTTGACCCCCACATCTTTTACAAACATCTGCATGTTGTGCACAGTTTACCACTGCGTAATACATAGGTTTTCCGTTGTCTGTTGATGGTCAACATCATCAACAAATGAAAGATTTAAACCATGGAAATTCTTTTAGATAAGTAGAAACCATGACTGCAGTCTGGTTTGAGGACTAGGCACAAACAGGGAAACAAGAGGCTGCATCTAAAATCATATGATAAATGAAAGTTCTTCCAGAAGAATGAGACTTGGGTTTTATTTACATTGCTATTATAATTAATGGCATGGAAACGAGAATAAGCACAGGTTAAAAAAAATGCTTGAATGGTAGAAGATCAAAAATGGTACACCAAGGCAATAGAAAGGTGAAAAAGAGAATCCTGGAAGGCTATAATGTAACCCACAGGTAACAAAGCACAGTTTAATACAGAAAACAACAGATTGCACACAAATTTGTTAAAGTTTTAAAGTCATAGGAAATATCAGGTTAAATTTAAACTCCAACGGCTTCATGCATATTGCACATAAGAGTTTAATATGTCAAGGAACAGGAATCTCTTCATAGCCCACCTCTCTTTATTGAGCATAATGACATTTAAGATGTCATTTATTCTTTCCCTGGCAATGAACAAAGAGAAACCTTGTTGGTAATGTTGTTGTTATACAAGTTAGGGGTAGAACAGATGGCAATTCTTTTTCATCATAGCTTAATGTGTTGCTTGGTGGGCAAAGCTGTCTTATGCTGAGAACTTATAAAAACCTAGACAAATCAATTCCAGGAACACAACATGGGAGGAGGAAGAAACACAGCGACCAGTGTACTGACATGCCACGAACAAACCTTCTCTCCAGTGCATGGCCTAATCTGGAGAGCTGGCTTCAGGGTCATGAGAGCTCGACAGGTAGTACTGCCCCTAACCAGAGAGCAGAACCTGCACTTTGCCTGTAAAGGACCAAAACTTCTGGTTGAGGGAGAATTGTTTAGCCAGCCCCAAAGACAGAGAGAGGGCTGACCTTATCACCCCTCTGCTCTGAAGTGGTCTGGACAGGGGAAAATGCCCTTTGCTGTGTCACTCCTCACCACCTGAGGTAGTAGGGAGAACTGACTCCAGGTAAATTGGCATTGGCCTTTACTGGATGTAGCCCTCAACTTGCAGGAGCAGTACAGTCAGGAGTTCTGATCCCAATGTAGAGGGAAAGAGTAAGCTAGTTACATCCGAAGGTAGGAGCACAGGAAAGCCGACCTTACCTCTCTCCTCCTGTGAGATAGTGAGGATACAGAACTGCTGCTATGATTGTTACTGTTGTGTGCATGCGTGCGTGCGTGCGTGCGTGCGTGCGTGCGTGTGTGTGTGTTTGTGTGTGTGTGTGTGTTAGTTTCAGTGGTAGTTTACAAGGGCAAAGGGTAGATATGAGGGATGGGGAGATGAGCAACTCACAGATGCACAAAGAATCAATAAAAAGCTAAAATAATTTTAAATATGTGTCAATGATTACTGTAAGTGATTACTTACAATAAACACACATGCATAAACAGACACAAATAAACATAAAGGGAAAATTCAGATATGATGTGAATCAAAGTCAATATACATACTTAGAAAAAATTAGTACTTTTTATAACTGCTTTATTAGCACAGAAACTATCAATTACATGTATGCCCTAGTTCTGTATTTTCAAATTATGTATATATATATATATATACATACATATATACATATATGTGTGTGTGTGTGTGTGTGTGTGTGTGTGTGTTTGCATGTGTGTTAATGCATATTAGTGTGTTGAAGGAAGTAATAAAATGAAACCGCAGACTTCCTGTGCTACTACCATCTATTCTCTGTTGCAGCGTGGTCCAGCTGGTCTAGTCACTGCCCACAACTCGCCAGTGAGGCTGGAGCTCCCGTATTGTTTTCACTGCTATGCCAGCACCACGCAACAACTATCAACCCTGCAGTCAGCCACCATAACACCCATTTACTCAGTAGAAACTAAACAAAACAAAACTCTAGATGCTTATAATTAACAAGTCATAGTTATGTATCAATTAATTCTCAGTTCACAAGATGGCCACATAATAATTCTTGGTCCAATTGATAATGATACAAGCTGCCCAACTTGATTAGACAAGTGATCCTAATTATTATAACCATATAAAATATTCATAACTACCTGTGTCTGTTTAAAAACATGCTGATTCTGAATCATCCTGTGTGGGTCTCTTGTTCTGGAAGGTGTCCCTCGACAATCTCCAAACCAGCTGGGGACAGGGTGCAAGCAGGGAGGGAAAATTGCCTGCATCCACTGCTGTCTCTGCTGTTGCCGCCCAGTCACTCCCAGGTATGCTGGGGCTTGAAATAAGATTCTTATGACTGTGTGGCAAACAGTTGACTGACTGACATTTCACATCAGTGACAGCTTTCTGTTATTGACTGAATAATCTCATATTGTTATACATGTGAGTGAGAATGTGCAACAAATCTGCACACTTTCATTATTAAAGATGTACTTCAAAATTGCCTTCAATATGGTTTTAATTATGTTTAATCCTACTGTCTATAAAATGATAAAATGTCATTTATAATATCACCATGAATAATAAAAGAGGGAGTACGTTAAAGAATCAACAGAGAATTCATTGAACAATATGCAGATTTCTCTGCCTTAACATGCAGATTGGGATGGAATTCTGTACTTTGTCCCACTTGCTAGAAAGAGGGAATGGAACTGGAATATGAGCCACCGATAAACATAAAAGTCCCAATTGACTGACTTCTTTTGAAACAGATGTTAAAAACATATATAACAAATGAAAAAGATAGATAGATAGATAGATAGATAGATAGATAGATAGATAGATAGATAGATAGATAGATGTAGATGTAGGTATAGGTATATAGAGATATTTATTAATAAATTAGTTACAGATCCACCAAATTCCATTAACTTTAGCTACAGTAATTGAACTAAATCATTTCAGAACACATACAACTAGAGTATCAAATTAGGAGCTTGCATAATTGGAATAGAGCACAAGTTAATGTGCATCAGACCTCAAACTAGATTCAGAATTTCTCACTAACCAGTCTGATAGTTCATTAATTTTTAGTGCCATTGATTGGGAATTCTCTGACTCACTGGCAGTCTGTTCCATTTCAAGACAAAATGAGTTACATGAAAAACTCTTCTTCCTTAAATCTAAATCTAGATCCTAAAATTTTCACTTAGTGGCTATTGTTCTTTCTTTGATGGCTAAAAGAGTACAATGAAGTTCCAACAATTTCACTGTAACACCATTTGAGGCCAAAATAGCATCTTCCTTTATTTTTTCCAACTCTTCTTTCCACATACTTTCTAGGACTTTGCCATTACCTTCCTGGTTTATCTCTACCACTTTCTCTCCAATGTACCTTGATTTTTTTTAAACAATTTTATTCAAAAATAATTTTACCCCATTCTAAATATAAGACAAAGATGTTACGATATGGCCAAACTTGATAATGATCAGTGAACTTATTCTCTGACCAAAGCTAATGTTGCATTTCCTGGAATTCCTGAAATTTTGAGAAAAGAATCTTAAATTGGTACTTGTCTCCACTATGAGTAATTTCTGACTATGTTTCCTATTAGATCTTTTGATGAAAGAACTTGAACAATCATGTTCAACTTAATAATACTTTGGCAAAGAAACAATTTCTTTACACACATTCATTTGTATGACTTCATTTGTATGCAAAAACAATGATACCAACGCTGTGACAGCATATGTACTTACTTTTAAGTTATCTTCTGAGTACTGGCAGAGTAAAGGATTTATTGGAGACTAGGAGGCTGCACAATACAAATATGAATCAGGCCACATTTCTTAAAAAGTATTTTTCTGTAGGTGTTCCTAAAAAATTTCTAATAAAATTGACCCAACTTTGAATTTATTCAATTCTTCTCTTTGACTTTGCAAATTATATTTTTTATTTCCTCTTTATACAATCTAGTAAAATATAGCACCTACTTCAAGAATCACTGATATGATACTGACAATAATTGATCTTCAAGAATTCTACTGTGTTTTGAATATGAAATGTTCTCCATATGCTCACGCACTTGGTCCTGAGCTGATGGTTATGTTTGGAAAGGTTTGGAAGCTATAGAAAGTGTTTCAATGGAGGTGAGCCTTGAGTTTTGATAGCCTGGCTATATTTCCTGTTTATGCTTTGTTTCCTTAATGTAGGCACAGGTATTCAGCTAATATCACTGTGTATTTCTTGCTTGTCTTCATGTATGCTTTACAAGACAGTCTACTTCAAGAATAATTAAATGAAAATAAATTATTTCTTTTATAAGTTTCTCTCTCAGTATATATTTTAACAGCCATGAGAAAATATCCAAGACTAACATATATTATTTTTATAATCACTTCTGCTTCCCTTCAATATACCTAATGATAATTCCTTATGTTTAGATATATCTAATTATTCTCATTATTCTTAGTTCAACTAAATATGTGTGAAATGTTACTTGATAAGTATAGCAGTGACTGTTCTCATTGTTTTGACCAGATAATGGTGATGACACAATATAATATAGAAATAGTTTATTTACTCAGTTTATGATTAATAGGTATAGTCTATTCCATCAGGGAGGGGATCATGGTAGGATCATAACACGACTGATCTCATGGCATTAAAAGTCATTAAGTCGAAAGAAATGGATGCAGGTATTAATCAAATATCTCTTTTATACACATACTAAAATCTCCTCCTAGGGAAAAGTTCCATCCACATTTAGAATGTATCTTCGGACATGAATTAATTAAATGCAGAAATCATCCTCAGATACATCTCTTTTCAGAAATTCTGGATAATATTAAGTTCAGAAAAAAAATCAATCTTTGTCTTGGTTACTGTTTTATTGCTATAAATAAACACTATGGCCATCACAATGTAGGAAAGAAAGGATTTAATCAGGGTCTTGTATATAGTTTCAGAGGCTGACTTCATGACTATGATGTCAGAAAACATGGAAGTGTGCAGACATGACACTGTAGTAGTAGCTGAAATCTTACATAAGATGCATAAGCATGACAGAATGAGTTGGAGAAAAGAGGAAGAGAGAGAGAGAGAGAGAGAGAGAGAGAGAGAGAGAGAGAGAGAGAGGAAATAGCATTGTATCAAAGGTCAATCCAAATGACACATCTCCTCCTACAAGACAGAAAACTTAATTCATCCTAAATATTTTGATCACCTATAAAGCTAGCACTAGAAAATATATGAGCATGTGAGATGTGTTTTTTTCAAACCATTTATCCAAACCAGTGACGGGCTTAAAGCAGCATAATAAACCAAAATGTGTTTAGTTCTACTTGAAAACTTAAATTGTCTTTCAGTATCAAGACTGTTTAAAAGTCCAAAATACCTTCCATAAGTCAGACAAACTCTTTATTATAACTCGTTGTGAAGGACAAATCAAAAACTATATATAATTCCAACATATAATGGCACAGAATACACATCACCATTCTAAATGAAAGAAATGGGGCATGGTGAGGAAATACTGGACAAAAAACTAGACTGAGGCACAGCAATGTAAACTCTAAATCCTGTACTTCTATATCTAATATAAAAGATTTTAGATAACTTTGAGGATCTCCTACTTCTCCCCGCTTTGTTGACTGAAATGCACTTCATTCTCCTAAGCTATTTTCACTAACTGTATGCAGATATACTTGGCAGAAATCCATCCCAGGCTCTGTCATCTCCAACAACTTGGGTGTCAAACACAATCTAGGCTTTACATTCATAACTTCATGCAACGGGTTCCCTGAGTCTTCATACATAGACAATCCTTTCACATGCTTAGTATTGTTAAATTTTCTTGACCATGAGGGAAGATTCAACAACTTTACATTTGTTGCCTTCTTGTCTGTAAAAACAGACCCTCATGTGACAAATGTCTCCTAGATCTACTGCTGCCTTGAGAGGAACACTGGCTCAATTCTTAAATTACATTTTCATAGGATTTGATTTATTGTTACTTTTTAAGAACAGATAATGACTTAAGACTTTTCTTTTCACATGATTTTTTTGCAGGATTATCTTGGTGGGGTCATGCCATGAGGGCAAGATCTCACCTTACATTTTAATTTTATTTAGAGGCAAACCTCACCTTACATCTTTTATCACAAGCCTTGGCTCTAATATTGAATTTTCTGTGCTCTTTTTCTCATAAAACTACATTTTTACATCTTTTTTCCCTGCTTGCTCTTCTTTATGCTATAGATGGAAAGTAAAGGAGGAAACTTTCTGGAGTAGTTGATGAGAGCTTTCATCTGACCCAGAGACATGAAGCAGACCTATTGGGAGAGATAGAGACAGAGACAGTGACAGAGACAGAGACAAAGAGAGAAAGAGAGACCAGGGATGTCATGGGTTTTTAAAGTCTCATATTTAACATGGTATGAGCCCCTCCCTCCACAGCCACCAATAAAGCCACTCCTGCTAATCCTTCCACCAAATATTAACACATATATTCAAATATGAGAGCCTGTGAGACTATTCTCATTCATACCACTACAAATATCACAAAAAATTTCTAGCTTTTCTAGACTGGATGCATAGCACAACACTATATCACTCTCCTTTTTTACTATTTTACATTTTATCAGTGAAATCTGTGTAGAGTGTGCTTAACAAGGAAATAAATTAGGCTGATTGGACTGAGAAGATCCTGAATATCAGCTAATGATTTCTGAGATTTCAGCTTAGGAAACGTGTTTCTGTGCATCAGCAGAAGTGGATTGACCCCGAGGACAGGAAAATCTCATTTCTGCAAAAGATTAAAAGCATATTCCATAATACACCTTTGATAATATATAAGAGTTACATTATAAGATTCATGTAAGACATAGATTCAAATAAGACCATCCATTCCTCAGGCACTGGGGTGGGAGGAGGCAGTCTTGATATAAGCAGTTGGAGTTAAATGTGAGATTAAAGATTCTGCATTAACAGAAGAGGGTGCAAAGATGTACAACTACTGATGTGTGAAGTGGAAATTTCTGGTTTCTTTGGAGGCTTGGTGGTATCATGTGATTTTTTTTTCTGGAATCTGTTTTATGAAAGGATGTTTTTTGCTGAAGCAGACACCTGGGAGGATGTTTAGGTAAGAATAGACACATGCGGTGTTTCAGGAGACAGCCTAGGAAAATGATATGTGAAGTTTTCCTAAAGTGGATGCTTGAGAGAACATGTGATATTTTGAAAGGATAGATATATAGCTCAATGAACAGGAGATAACAGTGAATGGTATTGGTACACTTAGCCATTCTTTGCTTGTCATTGTTTGGCTTTGCTGACACTGGTTTTCACTGACAAAGCTGGGAGGTATTGGTATGCCTTACCACTCTTTGTTGGTAACTGTTTGTCATGATGCCATAGAGAAAAATGGACCAAAAATCTTTTCGTGGTGTTCTGTTGGCTTTTTCAGAAGGCAAGCAGCCCAGGTGATTCACTCTCACAAACTGTGTCAGTTACTAATTTCTCCAAAATTTGCATGCAAATAAACTGCAAAAGGGCTAGCCCAAGTGATTGATCACACAGAGACTTGACAGACAATACATATACTGTACAGACAACATAGAGAATAGACATCACAGAGCCTAGACAGACAACACTGAGACTGGATAACTCAGAAACTGGGGAAGAAAATTCTCCAGCTAGCTTTTCTAAAACTAACTATTATTTTCTTGGGACCCAAACAAAATTTTTCACCCCAATGAAGAAGAAAGCAAATATAGGAAAATGGTCATCCCAATTCTTTAAGGTGGGTGATTTAGGTAGCTTGATGAGTTATTGTTGTTATCAATGAGGGTGGTAGGTACATTTGTTTAGTTATTGTATATTGATAGAAATTTAAGGTAGTTTTTCTTAATTATATTTTGGTAAATTTTAAGGGTTTTTGTTAGGCTATTGTTTGACTATATTGTATATGAGATATATGTTTAAGGTATGATATGAAGTTCCAGTTTTACGGTTCTTATAATTGTTCCTATTGTGTGTAAATTCTTGTTAGCGAAAAAAACTTTAAAAAAAAACAAAACTGGGGATATGAAGAGGAAATTTCAGGTTTCTTTGGAGACAAAGTTTTCTCATGTGATATTTTTCTGGAATTTGTTTTATAAGATAATAATTTTGCTGAAGGAATCACATGAGAGGATGTTTTCCTAATGACAGAGAAGTGGTGTTTCTTCTGGAGGCAGCCTGAGAAAAGGGCAGATTATGTTTTGCTAGAACATATTCTTGAGAAAACACATGATGTTTCGAAAGAATATAAACAGAGTTCAATGGAGAGGGGATGATTCTGGATGGTACTGGTATACCTTGCCATTCTTCACTGCTCATCGCTGGGCTCAGCTGAGCCCAGTCTTTGTTGATGATGGTGGGTAGTATTGATACACCCGACCATTCTTTGTTGATCATTGTTGTGACTTCATTTAGAGAAACACACCAAAAAACACCTGGTGATATTTGGCCAGTTTTTGCTACTCCTGTGGATTAAGGTTGCTGGAAGCTTCTTGCCACTTCTGTGGATTCAGGTCAATTGACAGAGCTTTGCATTTTCTCCTGGATCAACCTGCCGTTAGTTGTTCATGAATGTTTTTTGTGAGTCAACTGAGCTGCTACTGCTGATTTTGTGAACTGCTGATATCAGTTTAACAGAAATTGTATATTCTCCACAGAAATTCTTCTATACAGGTCCACATCCATCTTTGCTTTATTAACATTTTTTTTCTACTACCTCTGGTGGGTGGTGGGAAAGAAGGAACTGTAAAACATTTAAGAACCATTATTAATTTGTTAAATATTTAAGTGTACAGACATGTGTAGTAATTATTTCAAAGCAGTAAGACATAAACTCTTTAAAACAACATTCTAATGTTGAAAGTGAAAAAAGATGGTTGGAGGAAAGTCAAGTTTCAGATATTTGCAGTGACTAGATCAGATACCAGGTTGTCTAATGGCTTCACACTCCAGGTTCTGTTTTGTTTTGTTGTTTGTTTGTTTGTTTGTTTGTTTTAATTGTTTGGGTTATTTTTTGATTGGTTGGTTAGTTACTTGGTTTTGCATCAAGTCATTATTGGGAACTCTTCAGGGAAATTTGCAGCTACTGGAGTAGGACAGTAACTGCTAGGCATCACATTTCCCATATCAGAAAGCTGGTGTCAAGCCTTTCCAGCACACAGATAGTGTTAATCAGCAATCCTTATCATATGAGACAAGTAAACTAATCTTGTATTAAAGCAATTTTCACACACACACACACACACACACACACACACACACAATCTATCAATTCTATTTCTCTAGATAACCATGACTAATACCCAGGAGAACATTTCTCCCCAATATTTTCTTTCATTTAATATATATATATATATATGTGTGTGTGTGTGTGTGTGTGTGTGTGTGTGTGTGTGTGTATGTGTATGTGTATGTATATGTATATACCTTTGCTCTCTTCAGACACATCAGAAAAGAGTATTGAATCCCATTATAGATGGTTGTGAGACACCATGTGGTTGCTGAGAATTGAACTCAGGACCTCTGGAAGAACAGTCGGTGCTCTTAACTTCTGAGCCATCTCTCCAGCCCCAAACTTTTCTTTCTCAAAAGACCATTTATTACTCTTTTATTTTCACTCTTTATTATAAATCTTGTTTGGTTGTTTATATCTACCTCTCTTCAATATTGATAATAAATTATATTTATTTAGAAATATATACATTTCTTATAAAATTTCTAAAGCAATGAAATATGTGTTTTCATGGTATTCCCAAATGATCCTCTAGAACCCAGTGATACCTACTGCACTAGTCCACTTTTTCTCTAATTCTATTTATTTCACTCCTCATCCTCTTCTTCCTCCTCATCCTCCTCCTCTTCCTCCTTCTTCTCTTCTTCTTCTTCTTCTTCTTCTTCTTCTTCTTCTTCTTCTTCTTCTTC
>JADRCG010000272.1:1743636-1766096 GCA_019844195.1 Rhabdomys dilectus | reverse complement strand
CTCTCTCTCTCTCTCTCTCTCTCTCTCTCTCTCTCTCTCTTCTCTTTCTCTGTCCTTATCATTCCATGGCACTGTCTCCCAAAATGAGACTAGGAAGCAGCAACTAGAGAGTCTTCACTCCAGATAAAGATAAGAGAGTGCATTGGAAATCACACACAGTGCACACCTCACTGACTGAAGGAAGCCCCTGGAGAGTCTCTCAGCCACAGGCCTAAGAGCAACAGCCTTGACTGCTATAGAAAGATCAAAAGCTTCCAGAGGCAAGGTTGAAATGAAACAGCATAGCTGATGCATGTCAGCTTCCAAGGGAAGGATCACACTCCAGGCAGTTTAATGAAAAATTTGCAGCAGACACAGAGACCATCAAACACATGAAACCACTAGACAGATTTTCACTACAGAATATATTCAATCATGCCATAATACTTGTCTGAGTTGGCTGATCCTTTTGTACTTACAATGACATAAACACTAGCTGGTGGTGTTTAAAGCACACACAAATTCATTCTTCTGGATGACATTGTAGGATACAAAAGCATACTATTGTTTTCCTATAGATAACTAAAATTAATAATCCAAAGTCAGCAGCTCATATGCATTATTTTTAAAAACCTAAAGGGGTCAAGAGAAGAAACTATTAGAGTAGCTAAACAACTGTTCTTTAGGCAATTAAAGTCATGGAGGGATTTGCATTTTTCTGAGATGTGTTCATTTCCCTATGAGTCTTACAACTGTTTTAAATTTTTAAAAAGTAAAAGTATTTATGCTAATTAAATAAATTTTCTAAGTTAATTTCCTAATAAAATTGTAGTTGTGAGATACTAATATGACCCGAGAATGGAAGATGCACCAGGGAAATAGTTCAGTGATTTCTGCTCACTGTACTAGGATGAGAACCTAGTGACCATGCAAAAGGCAAGTGTGGGAGCCTGAACCTGTTCCCAACCCTAGCAGAGTGGGAACCAGAGGCTTTTTTGCAACTTTCTAGACAGCCTATCTGCCTAAATGACAGGTTTAAGTTCAGTGTCAATTAATAGGTGGAATGACATAGAAGAAGTTACCTAATGTTGACCTCTGGCCTCCACATGCTCACACATGATCTCACATGTAACATGTACACAAACACACACACACACACACACACACACACATGAGGACACACATACACACGAGAATACCGTAGGCATTTTCATACATACTCTTCAGAAAACCTAAAATTTAATTCAACTCAATTACATACAATTTATTTATCATCATCTTCATCATTGTATACAAGCATAATGTGTATGTGTTTGTGTGTGTGTGTGTGTGTACGTGCTAAAGCATCCATTTGCAGTTCAGAAGACTATGTTATATAGCTGACTATCTCATTAAACCTTTACATGAATTCTAGAGAAGTATTCAGGTCTTTGAACTTGTGTGGCAAGAACAATTTTACTGAACCATGCCACAGTCCCTTGCAGTCAGTCTTCTTGTTCTTGCCTGGTTTTGAGCAGTGTTAGAAATTGAACCCAAGCCTTATTATAGGCTACACAACTGCTGGACTATGCAGCTATACCTCTAGCCCTAAAGTTTAAGATTTTGTTAATGAAGATATTTTTTCAGGAACAGAAGGCAACAACTGACCGCTAAAACAGGTGGTACTACACAGCCTAGGCAGCTATGAGTTCGTGTTTAGAGAAACGTGGACACCTGTAGGGATTGGAGACATTTTTATATACATTGGATATTGATAACAACTTCTGGTACAACACCCTTATGCTTTCTTCCAAGCAATAATAAATACATAACACACTGGGCAAAGTAAACCCTGAAGTTTCTTTCATAGCCTAGCCTTTGATCCTATAATTCTCAGACTGTTATTTTCCGATAGCATGGTTGGGGATGTTATGAGGAATGATATGAACCCAGTATTCCTGTGTCTTGTCTTAATATAAATAGCGGTATTTTCTTTTCAGATTGAAAAGTAACAGGGACAGCGAAGGAAAGAAGTAGGTAGTATTAATTTCAACATGCAGAAATCAAAAATCAAAAAACCAAATCAAGAAACAAAACAAACCAAAACAAAACAAAAACCCACCCTGACTAGTGAGTTCCTAGGACTGCAGTTTTCCTGTCTGCATAACCTTAAAATATTGCTATGCTTTAGCCCCTCTATCGTTGGAAGCATGTCTTAGAAAATAGCCCAGCTACAGGTCCAAGCATTTATATCTTGTCATCTAATTGAATTAGAATCTTTTTCTGAGTTCTTGACCTAGAGTAGTGCATTTAATTTCTTCATGAGCTCTCAGCCTTGCCTGTGCACATTTCATGCTCTGAGGAGTTTAAGCATCCTGCAGCATTCATCCAGCATCAGAGTCAAACTTGCTAAAACCGGGCTTCAACCCAAACTGCTGAGATCACAGCTTTAGGATTGAAGGTCAGTCCCAGAGCCCTTGATCTGCCCTAGCTTCCTGGTCTGTCTGTTTTCTCTACCCAACACAAAGTGCTTCCTCGTGAAGAATCAAAGTTTCTTTTGCTTAAAGCTGTGGTATCAAAGAAAACAATGTTGCAATTGTTGTGGATAAAATAACAGTGTTCAAAGACCTGTGTCTTAAAGAAGGGGGAGCAAAGAACTGAAGAGAACTGCAGGCTTCAGAATCAAGGTTTTTCTAACCATGCCCCCTACTTTTCCTCCTACCCTGCCTCCCACCATGTAATCAAGTACATCATAGTCATGTCTTTCCCTTCCTAATTCACTGTACTTATGAAAGCCAGCACCATCTCTGCCTGTGGAAGTCCTCTAGTGACAAGTGTCTACTTCATATCAACAGGAAAAGTGTTCGCTATAGGGACATAGGAATAAATTAGACAAGTAGGACTTTCTTGATTCAGCATTCCATTCTTATCTTAAATGACTGGTACATGCTTTCATAACTATCCACTTCTTTCAGGCACAGCATGAGAATATATAAAGCATTTCCATCACTTTTCTGTCCCATTTCAAAGCACTTTTCCATCACATAAAATTTTTGTTTAAATGAAATTCCTAAATTTGTTTCAAGTGACTCTATCTTTTTGGAAGTGTCAGTCACAATCTTTGCCAAATATGAGGGAGATATTAATATCTCTCTCCTGGTGTTGGTTACAAATGAAGGAAAAATTATTGGAGTCAAATAACCAGGTATCTCCGGGCTTTGGTGGCACACGCCTTTAATCCCAGCACTTGGGAGGCAGAGGCAGGCGGATTTCTGAGTTTGAGGCCAGCCTGGTCTACAGAATGAGTTCCAGGAGAGCCAGGACCACACAGAGAAACCCTGTCTCGAAAAACCAAAATAAATAAATAAATAAATAAATAACCAGGTATTTAATTTTTTCTTCTTCCAATTCTGACTAAGAAAATAATTGGAGACATTATACAATTTTTGAGATACTGAACCCCCTCAAAACAGGCATGCTGTGTCTTATTCTGTGTTAGGCTTCAGATACTGAGAATAAAGAATAAATGGATATGTACACAATATAAGTGTAAGACATTCTGAGTGCTGCTGTGTTAGCTAGAAGAAAAGGCTAACTCACTTCTACTGATGCTACAATTTGACCATGATAACAACATTTTTTCCTTTGTTTTTGTTATTGTTGTTAGAATGTTATTACAATTTTTTTTAGTGAGACCTGCCAGGTACTATAGAAGTGGTAAGCACTGGACAGAGCTTGCTACTCTTAAACAGGAAAGCATCCATGTCACCTGACTTACACCTGCCTGTAACTCCAGTGACTGGTGATCCCATGCCCTCTTCTGCACTCACATGCAATAACTAGCACATACTACATAGTGTGTAACTTTCAGGTACACAATAGTCTTATTATAACTGATTATGCCATGTTTTGCTATTATCCCTGGGAGCCTACTTTTTCTTATGGAAAATGAAAGAGAGAATGGATCTGGAAAAGAGGGAAGGTGGTGGGAGAGACTGGGAAGTGTAGATTGAGGAGGAACTCATATATTACATTCCAATGTTTTATTACACATAATATAATATATGAGACAACAATGAGTACATAATTATATTTTAAAATCCCAAATACTTTTTCTTTAATTTCTCCTTTCCCCCTTTCCTTTGTCTCTCTGTGTATGTATACATATGCTTATGCATATGTGTAAGTCTGAATGTGTAGTCCAATGGTGTTTGATTAGGCTGGAACTCACCTATACATGCTCTTAGCAATGAATGGCTCTGACCCCCCTATTCTTGCCACTCTAGCTCTATTTCCAGGATTTCAGGTGCACACATCAGACTCATTTTTTGTATATTTATTTAGGAGACTTCACTTAGCCATTGTACATGTTTACTGTTTCTAGGTAGGCCTTTTTTCTCTAAATAAAATCACAATCTCATGCTTGTGTAATAAAGAAACCTAAGACATAGTCTAATTAATCTGTTCATTTTAGAGGTAAGAAACTAAGGCCCACAGTGGCAATGAACTTGGCTAGACACATCTAGATCCTTCAGCAGAGAAATTGTGCCCCTTTACAAGCTTGCAGATGTGTAGAATAGCAGCCTTTGTTCTCTTCTGAGGTTTAGCATCATGTCCCCTACTAGTGTCCTTGCCACTGAAAACTGTTCAAAATGAACGGTGATCATTAAACCTCAAGACTTCTTATCTGGTTTACTCCTAGACCTGACATAGCATCTGTGCTGGGCTTTCTGCAGAGAAGTACAGTGTAATTTCTCCATTCAGAGCTTCCATCTGTTAACTAAAATGATGGTTTTATCTTGGGTTCTGTCCTAATTTCTATGCAGCTGTTCAGAGAGTGACAGTCCATAACTGGAAAGATGACTGCCAAGCCAAGAATGGGGATGAGTGTCTGTTTAAAATAGCCCCATTTTTATAGGATTTTTACAGACCTACAAAAGGAACCACTTAAACAAGTCTTAGTAGACAAAATTACATGAAACAGAAAGAAAAAAAAAGCTATGCCTCTCAAGTTCAAACTCAGCAAAGAGAGCAGGCAATGTAAAAGCCTTTGTCTGGACCAGGCTTTACATGGCATTAGAAGAATACCTACCACAAAATACCTAAGACAAACGTAATTTAAGAACAAGGTTTAAATAGAAGTTGGAGGGCAATATTATTAGCCTTTCAAAGCAAAATGTTCTAGAACAGACAGAAAACTGTAAACCATGGAAGTTGTCCCAACTACATAGAGCTTTAAATCACAGCACAGGTGTCCCCATATTTCTGAGTCCACTGAACAACCTTTCTGGGTAGCTGTTTCCTGCAAAATGAAACATTCCTTCCTAGAGAGAAAATGGAAGTTCATAAGACACACAAAGCTTAGGGAACCTAAGAAGGTCAAGAAGCTCTGAAAATGTACATGGTAAATTAGAAAACCCATGCTAAAATCATGGAAGCAGTACGAATTAGCATGGAGAAAGAGACTCCAGTAGAACTCCATGTAGGCAGGAAGCTCCAAAATTGTATTATCATAAGCTGTTCCCCATGATGGCAGATTTCGGGGATGCAGCTGTCTCTGAGTTCACTAAACTCATATAAGTAACCTCAATAAAGCCATAAATTAGACTTGGATTGAATCACTTCTTTGATCTGCCACCTGTGTGTAATTGTTAGACAGTTTTCTCATTGCCACAGGAAAAGTCATGTAGCACCCAAATACAGATAGATGCTGTGTAAGATTGTTTACAGAACTGATACCTGAAGAGCAGAGTTTCCATTTGTGAAAGAGGTTTGATGTAAGGGAAATTGGGGTAATTTCTTGGAGTTGTTGTTCTTATTAACAAGATAATTTAAGAACAAAGTTTACAAAAAATTGGAGTGCAATTTTATTAGCTTTACAAGCTCCAGGGTAAACAAATTGTAAGCTGAGGAAGCTGTCCAGGGGAATGAAAATTAAGAAGACATTCGGCAAAGCATCTTAGCATTTGGATAAGCTAGTACAGAGGTCAGCCACATGGCAGTCACCAGCCACATTGAAAGAAAACCTTTAAAGAAGGGCTAAGAAAGCTCAAAGTACATGGAAAAGCATGTTCTAGCTACAACAAAGGAAAAAGACAGAGAAAAGTAAAACAAAACAATTTTTTTTCCTCTTTCATGTAGATTTATGTATCTTAGGGAGAGGAGTTTGATACAAACATTTCATTTAGAGCTGAGTGTTCTAACATCTCTCACTCTGTACATTATGGAGTTGTGGCTTTCTGTGTTAATTCTCTATAATTTATGGTGAAATAGAATACACAATAGAAATGTACTTACAGGTTCTTACATACTTACCATAACATAATATTTTGTTGCAAAATAAGTTTTAGAGACAAAAAAAAAATACAGGAAAATTCAATAAATATTGAATGAACTGAAACTAGGGATAATAGCTAAGCTTACTGAATGCATAAATTTTTCATATATTCACAGATTTGAGCCTCACTGCATTTTTATCATATCCACATATTTTGTGAACATATTTTAAGGTGCTATATTTTATAAACATTTATACAGTGCCATCTTGTCTCATTCTTGCCTGAAAGCCATCATAATACTTTACTCTGACAGTTCAACACTCATTCTAGTTTGGAGGCCAAACTAGGATACATTTGATGTGTATACATAAGCAACTAAGGCTTGACTACTGATCTCAACAAGCTCAACAATGTGAATATAGGAAGCAAAGGTCTAGGCTGGGATGCTTGTTTAGTGTGTATGAGGTTCTTAGTTAAATTTTGACTCCTACATTGAAAAACAAAACATGTACATCAAAAATTAGTAAACCAACTTCTAGTATTTTTCAGTATGGATAAAGCTAAGATGAAATGGGCAGGGTGTATGTGAGCAGTATTCAGTGAAGAAGACGAAGTTCATTCTTTACTGTAGTTAAATGTATGTTCTTCTTTGACTTCAGTTATTTTTATTGGTAGTTTCCTGCAAAAAGACAATACTTCTCAGCTTTCATTGCAGCCAGACTCTGCAGCTCTGAAAGAAATTAGTACTGAAGGAAGTGTGGTATGCTTCTGGTAGTCATTTCTATCCCTGTGTCTTAGGGTTTGACTGCTGTGAACAGACACCATGGCCAAAGCCACTCTTTAAGGACAACATTTAATTGGGGCTCCTTACAGGTTCAGAAGTTCAACCCATTACCATCAAGGCAGGAACATGGCACCATCCAGGCAGGAGGAGCTGGGAGTTCTACATCTTCATCTGAAGGCTACTAGCAGAATGCTGGCTTCCAGGCAGCTAGGATGAGGGTCTTAAAGCCGATACCCACAGTGACACACCTACTCCAACAGGGCCACACCTTCTAATAGTGCCATTCCCTGGACCAAGCATATACAAACTATCACATACTGTAAAAGGCCATAACCCATCTCTTCTGTAGATTTTTGCTCATTCTCAGAATATCTCGTTCTGTGAATAACCATAGTCTTGCCTAAGATTAGACCAAGCCTGTCTTTCTGTCTTCTGTCTCTCAACAGTACCCTTAAATAATCTAATAGTCATCTCTTCAAAGTACTCTTGTTGTTGAACTCAGTTGTGTTTGCCCTTTTTCCTCCGGTTAATCAAATGAGGTTACTTTTCTGATTTTCTTATTAATAACTTGGTCAGCATATCCTATAACCTTGAAATAAGTATTGATAATTATTCTTATTTTTCTAACAGTATTATACTCATTTCTGCCTCGTCTGAACATAATTAGAAAATGTCTTTGAAAATAGAATATATCAAATGTCTGTATAAAGGAGATGTTTGGGAGAAGAGATGAAGAGATGGCTTAGTGGGCAGGAGGCTTTCTGTGATTTGTGTTCAAATACTCTGTACATATGTCAAAAGCCAAAAGTCATGCATGGGCATGATTCCATAAAACTAGTGCCATGGAAAACAAAGACAAGAGGATCACTGGGGATTCCAGGCTACCAACCTAGCTCCAGATTCTGTGATAGACCCTTTCTCAGATAATAATTTGGAGATTAAATAGAGCAGGACACCTGACATCTTCCTCTTGTTTCTGTGAATAAATGGTTTGAATAGTCTATACTTATGTATCACATATGTATACATATTTCAACACACATGCACAGACACACACGGAGAGAGAGATAGTTGTTAGAGTTTTCAACTGGTTCCAACAGCTCTGTACACATCAACTGGTTCTAAAAACTTTGTACACATCAACTTAGTTCACTTCAATGCAGTAAACTAAAACATTCTAGTGTGCTCTAAAATTTCTTAAAGATTTGTGCTCTAATACTTAACATCCTTTGCCTGTTCCGGTTACCAAAGACTCTTTGCAGCTTTCTTTTTATGACAAGCCCATAACGTTCTCAAAATGTTGTCTTTTTCTTTATAAGGATGGGCTTCTTGTATCGATGCCAGGGAGGAATCCTGGCCAATCTTGCTGGAGCATGGAAGTGATGTTCTTTACATGTGTTTTTAATTCAGATCCTTCCAAGTTTTTCAGCAATTGCGTGTGGCCTTCGACAAAAAGTAAAGTTCTTCCACACAAAAATTCATATCCACCTTTTGAAAATGAGAAGTAGAAATGTCATGTAACTTCTGTAAGATTTCGTTGTTTTTGCTTCAAGCTTTTCTTTTTCTAAAAGAGCTGTTGATTTTTGGCCTGATGTAAGTCTGCAGCATTTTATCGTCTTATGTCCACTGCTAAGTGTTGTCTGACCAACTGTTGGCTTCTTCACTTTGTCCTTAAAAGCCTTTCATTTCTTCATGCTCTCTGTTTAGCTGTTCAGTGTGTAATCTTAATTGTGTTTCCAAAATACAGAGTTCAGCAGAGGGGATTCTATCATTATTCACAAAATTTTCATTTTAAACAAGCTGTCATTACTGAAACTGAGGACAGGATACCAGTTGGATTATAAACCCACCTTAATCCATGCAAGGTTTTCATTGTAAGATTTTGAAGGAATCAGTATCTTACTTCAGGCCTGTTATTTATGTAAATTCTGAATAAAAACTCCCTGCTTCTACATGTGAATGTCATTGTACTAGTTTGAATGAAAAATGCTCCCTCACAGCCTTTGTTCTTCAGTTACAGGCACTGTTTTCAGAGGTGAAGGTAATAGCCTTGCTTTAGAACTTGTATCACTGCTTTGAGATTCAAACCCTTCCCACCTCCAATTTTCTATCTTTGATTTCTGCTTGTGGTTCACAGTATGAGTTCTCACCTTCCTGGTCCTGTGCCAATGTCTGCTTCTTGCTACCATGTCTCCTGGCTATGAAGATCTCTAATTCTTTAAAAATTATAAACCAAAGTGAATTTTTTTTCTATAAATTGCTTTTGGTGATGGTGATTTTTCATAACAACAGAAAAATAACAAATACATTTCTGTCCTGAAGTAATAAAGCTGACTTTCTCCACAGTGTTGTCTTTTTATAAAGTGGCTCACTTTTATCCTCCAATTCTCATGATGTAATTAATGTATAAACCTGCCAAATGCTCAGACTTTTACAAAAGTTTAAAACATTATATGAAGTATCCAAAACAAGAAGCTCAAATCTTTATTATCATAACAACATACCTACGTATGCTTCATGTTAAGAAGAATTTTCATACTCATAAACTCTTTTGCTATTTATTTTTATGGCAACTCTCTGAGGTAAGCAAGAAACTAGGTTATCTAACCTAGCTCATATTAGCTACGGCTCCAATAATTCTTTCACTTAAAATCTTTTTCTCTAACTAGAGAATAATCTTGATCACATGTGACTCCCACACCCCCTGGAAGCTAAGTGTTTCCATTTTCTTTTTTTAAAAGTGTACAGTTTTAAAGCTTTTTAAAATTTTAAAGTTTTTAAGCCTTTATTAATTATTCCATATGTTTACATCTTAAATGTTATCCCACTTTCCTGTAACTCCCTCTACTCACCCCTCATCCCATGATATCCCACTTCCTGGTCTCCCCACCCCTGCCACTCCCCTATCCCATATTTGCCCTCAGCTACCTTTTGTCTGTATGAGAGTGCTCCTCCACCTACCCAATCAGACTCTCTCACCCTACCATTCCAGCATTCCTCTACCCGGCATCAAACCTCTCTGGGACCAAGAGCCTCACACAATGGAGTTGTACCCAGTGATTAAAAACAATGACTTCATGAAATTGACAGGCAAATGGATGGAACTAGAAAATGTCATCTTGAGTGAGATAACCTAGACACAAAAGGACTCACATAGTATGTACTCACTAATAAGTGGATACTAACCCAAAAGGTCACAATGCATACAATACAACCTACAGACTATATGGAGCACAGAAGGAAGGAAGATCAGGGTGGATGCTTCAGTCCTTCACTGAGGGGGGAACAGGATGATTGTGGGAGATGGAACAAGATGGGGACAAGGGAGGGAGAAAGGAGGAGGAGGAAATTTCTTTCCTTTTCTAAGCTGTGGGCTTCCATGCTCTTACTTCCTAGAGTAAAAGAGAATACATAGACTTTGTGTTTGTACTTTCTATGCTTAGAAAGGTTAGACTGAATTAAACGAGTTGTTGCCTACATGAGACAAAAAAACTCCACTTCCAAATGAAGTCTAGCAAAATTTTCATTTTATAAAATCTATAAGCTAAAGTTATTTTGCCTTTTCTCTTACTTTTTCTCTTTCCCTCATTGTTTTTCATTCTTTTTCTGTCTCTTTCTATCTATCCTATTTATCTACCTGCCTACCTATCTATCGTCTATCTATCTATTCATCTATCTATCATCTATCTATCTATCTATCTATCTATCTATCTATCTATCTATCTATCTTTATCTCTTTCTTTGCAGAGTCTTACTGGGTGGCCCAGACTGTCTTCAAAGTCACAGAGATCTATCTGCATCTAAATCCAACATGCTGTGATGTTTTTAAAAAGTGACACTATGCTCAACTTATTTTGTAATTTCAAATCACAAAAGAATTTAAAAGAAAAATATTTTATGATGCATGAATTTTTGTTTTATTAGAAAAAAATTCAAACTTCACTCTTATGTTTAAAGTACTACTGTACATACTGTACTCTACTCAGTAGTAGAGTTGTGTAGTCCATGCAAAGACTTAATCTTAAAACTAAGAATATTTACTAGCTATCTTTTTCGAATCTATACTGAGTTGCACATTTTTTACCTCCTCCTAACTAGGCAGAACAATCTTGAAAATTAATGTTTATATTGCTTTATAGCTTACAAAAATGACTTGATATTTCTCATATTATTAATTATTCACAACAGCTCAGTCCAGTAACACTTTCACATTCACATTTCAATTTAGATGCTCTTAGTGCAGAAGAGGGCTGAGTCTGGTAGGAGCTTTCTAACACCAACTACTCTGTGATTGATTGGAGGTATCTGCTTGACTGGATCAAAAAGTCAATTGCAACTGGTGAGTAGGTATGCCAGAAGCTTCTGTCTGTGAGATTGTTATATTGAACATACCAGCATGTTTGTTTGAGTAGTCTCAGTTTACAAGGACTACACATCAATCTATAGGTGTCTCCAACTGGCTTGGACCCAGAAGGACCAAAGAAAGCCAGTCTTTTATGTAATAGCTGCATATAGACTAGACATTGGAACTCCAGAGGTCCAGTTTACAGGACATACAAATTCTTCCTGAGTTCTCAGTCCTTCAACTTTGGAAAGTTATCACATCAACTTCCCAGGTTGCAAGGCTTCTGAACTTCTCACTAAGCCAAGTTGCTAGCATCCCATCATTAGCACTTGAACCAACATGTTTGGGGTGTCTTTGCTGCCAATGTTTAAGCTTATTCCCTGATAAGTGCTTTTTTTATTGGTTATTTTATTTATTAACATTTCAAATGTTATTTTCCTTCCAGGTTTCTTTTCCACAAACCATGTATTCCATCTCCCCTCCCTACTGCTTCTATGACGGAGCTCCCCCACCCACTCTCACATCACTGACCAAGAATTCCCCTATGCTGGCACATCAAGCCTCCACAGGACCAAAGGCCTTCCCTCCCATTGATGCGAGATAAGGCAATCCTCTGCTATGTATGCAGCTGAAGCCATCGGTCCCTCCATGTGTAGTCTTTGGTTGGTGGTTTAAGTGCTTTCTAATGCATCTAACTATGTGTGTAATTTATTACTCTCATCTTTTTGAGAATAGTGATGAGGGGCTTGTTTGGGACATGACATTGAAAAGTTATTAGTGGGCTTGAAAGCTATTGGGAATTGTGACAATATTCCTGGGAAAACATGAAATCATGTCTAAGCATTCTGTATACGGAACCAAAGACTAATACCAGCAAAGTCCAACATGATGAACCAATGAATTTATTGAGATTACTTACAAAAATGTAGGTGAGGAACAAAACAGGAACAGAAATTACTCAAAACTAGCTACATTACCAAAACCACTCCAGCCTAAGTGACAGCTCAAAAAAGCTAAAACCTTAGAGAGCACTGAACAACCTGCAGATAGATACTTCATGGGGTCTCCACTCAGTTTATCTGAAGGCTGCTCAGTAATCCTTAGAGCATATATATCCTTAAAGAGATGGTGCCTAGTGAATCTTGTCAGTTTCAAGAACTTCCTGAAGCTATTAAGATGTATACTTGCTTAGTTTAAGAAACTTTCAGTTGGACCTCTTTCATTCATCTTGGCTTCACAGCTTGTTTCTACACATG
Source organism: Rhabdomys dilectus (assembly GCA_019844195.1). NCBI lineage: Eukaryota > Metazoa > Chordata > Mammalia > Rodentia > Muridae > Rhabdomys > Rhabdomys dilectus. The sequence goes on along the minus strand of JADRCG010000272.1, from coordinate 1,753,475 downwards.
GGTCAAACATGCAGGGTGAGATCAGGAGATATTCTGGGGTTTATGTGCTGCCAGCCTCACTCAGACTCCACCCTTGGGAAAGATAACTATCTGACACCTGGTTTTTCTATTACAATAAAATTACTACAGGCCCCCCACACATACACACATATAAACACACACGTGTGCGTACACACACACACACACACACACACACACACACACACACAAAAACACACACAAAGAGCTTTTTACATGATAAACCTTTGCTTTTCCTCAGAGTATACTGGTATTTTTTGATATTGTTGTTCACCCAGTTCCAATTCTGGTGGACTTCTGTTGCTCAAGAGTAGCCAATGCCAATCAGAAGAACAGGTAAGAGAGCCTCCACAACTCCCTAGATTCTAGATTTTTCTCCCAAAGTTCCATTCTGTAATTGACCTCCTTGTTTATGCCCCACCTCTCACTCTGCTGTTAGAACACTGGCCTGAAGCAAAGGACACTGTCAAAAGGACAAAATGGCAACCAACAGATTGGGAAAAGATCTTTACAAATCCTACATCTGATAGAGGGCTAATAATATCCAATATATACAAGGAACACAAGAAATTAGAATCCAGACAACCAAATAACCCTTTTGAAAAATGGGATACAGAGCCAAACAAAGAATTCTCAACTGAGGAAAATTGAATGGCCAAGAAGCACCTAAAGAAATGTTCAATGTCCTTGGTCATCAGGGAAATGCAAATCAAAACAAATCTGAAATTCCATTTCACACCAGTCAGAATGGGTAAGATCAAAAACTTAGGTGATAGAAGATGCTGGCAAGGATGCTGAGAAAGAGGAACATTCCTCCATTGTGGTGGGATTGCAAGCTGGTACAACCACTCTGGAAATCAGTCTGGCATCTTCTCAGAAAATTGAACATAGCATTACCTAAGGACCTAGCTATATCACTCCTTGGCATATACCCAGAATATGCTCCAACATATAACAAAGACACATACTCCACTATTTTCATAGCAGCTTTATTTATAATATCCAGAAGCTAGAAACAACCCAGAAGTCTTTCGACAGAGAAATGGATACAAAAAATGTGGTACTTTTACACAACAAAGTATTACTCAGCTATTAAAAACAATGAATTCATGAAATTCTTAAGCAAATGGATGGAAAAATATCTTCCTGAGTGAGGTAACCCATTCACAAATAACACACATGTTATTCACTCACTGATAATTGAATATTAGCCCAGAAACTTGAAATACCCAAGATTCAACTCACAGACCACATGAAGCTCATAAAGAAGGAAGACCAAGTGTGAGTGCTTTGATCCTTCTTAGAAGGAGTAACAAAATACTCAAGGGAGTAAATATGGAGACATAGTGTGGGACAAAATCTGAAGGAGGGGTCGTTTGGAATCTGTTTCACCTGGGTATCTGTTTTATGTGCACTCACCAAAGGCAGACACTGATGTGGATGCCAGGAAGTGCATGCTGACAGGAACTTGATATACCTATCTCCTTAGATGTCTTCCAGAGCCTGACATATACAGAGACAGATGCTCACAGCTAACCATTGAACTGATCATGAGGTTCCCAATGGAGGCGTTAGAGAGAAGATGAAAGGAGCTGAAGAGGCTTAAGGGGCTTGCAGCCCCATGGGGAGAGGAACAAGACCAACCAATTAGAGCTCCCAGAGTCTAAACCACCAGTCTGGGAGCACATAGGGATGGACTCATGGCTCCAGCTGCTTATCTAGAGGAGGGTGTCCTTGTTGGGAATAGGTGGGAGAGCAGGTCCTTGGTCCCTATCCCATGAAGGCTGGAAGTCCCAGTGTGGGGGAATTTGAGGGTTAGGAGACAGGAGTGGATGGGTGAATGGGGGCACATTCTCATAGAAGAAAAAGAAGGGGGATGGGACAGGGGTTTCTGGGTGAAAGGGAAATGGAGAAAAGGGGATAACATCTGAAATATAAATAAAATATTCAATATAAAATTAATTTTTAAAAAAGGTACGGGCATATTATGTAGGTAATTCTTCCTTCCTCACTTGTTTAAGGCATTATCTGATTGGCTTTGATAAAGAACTGAGGGCCAATAGCTGAAGCAAGAAGGGAGGGTACAACATTTACAAAGAGATAGTAACTCTGGGAGAAAAATTGAGAAGCAGGAGATTCATCCATAGGGCAAGGAAGTGGAGCAGAGATATAGTCATGACCATGTGGCAGGACATATGGCAGAATTTGTTGGTTTAGTGTAATAAGTAGGGAGCCTATGTTAAAGGCTCACACTTTAAAAAACAAGAGATTCTCTGTGTTTTTATTTTAATTACCGGATAGTCTGTGAAAGTCACAATAGATACCAATATCCTTTCTTGATTTTATGCCTCTGGTCCCTTACTCAGGAAGACTTCTGCTGCTCAGAAGCAGGACATGCAAGTCAGGTGCTGGCAGAAATACAAATTGGAAAAGAAGACGTCAAAGTATTGCTACTTGTAGACCATATGATAGTATACATAAGCAACCCCAAAAATTCTGCCAGAGAATACCTACAGCTGATAAACACCCTGAGCAAAGTGGCTGGATACAAAATTGATTTATATATATTAAAAAAAGATCAGTAGCCTTCCTCTATAAAATGACAAATAGGCTAAGAAAGAATGCAGGGAAGCAACACCATTCATAATAGCAACAAATAATAAAGATATCTTGGGGCAATGCTAGCCAAGAAAGTAAAAGACCAGTATGATAAAAGTCTTTGAAGAAGTGAATTAAAGAAGATATCAAGAGATGGAAAGATTTCCTATGCTCATGAATTAATAGAATTAACATAGTAAAAACAACAATAATACTAAAAGCAATCTACAGATTCATTGCAACCCGAACAACATTTCCACACATTTTTTTACAGACCTCAATGGAACAATACTTAACTTCATACAGAAACACACACACACACACACACACACACACACACACACACACACGTAAGTTAAACCAATCCTGTACAGTAAAAGACTTTTCAGAGGCATCACCATCCCTGATTTCAAGCTGTAGTACAGAGCTATAGTAATAAAACTAACGTGGTATTAGCATCAAATCAGACAGGGTGATCAAGGGAATTGAATAAAAAGCCCATATATAAATTTGTATACCTATGGACACATAATTTTTTATTTAAAATACCAAAGATATTGTAAAAAGAAAGCATTTTTAACAAACGATGTTTGTCTAACTGGATGTAGGCATTTAGAAGAATGCGAATGGATTCACACATATTACCTAACATAAAACTCAAGTCTAAGTCAATCAAGAACATCAACTTAAATCAGATATATCAAACCTGATAGAAGAGAAAGTAGCAGATAGTGGTGAACCAAATGGCACAGAAGTCAAATTCCTGAACAGAAGAGCAACAGTGCCGGCACTGAGACCAACAATTAATAAATAGGACCTCCTGAAACTGTAAAGTTTCTGTAAGGCAAAGGATAATCTGGAAGCCCTCAGATGTCAACAATTTCAAACAGTGCTAATTTCCAAAATACACAAAGAACTCACAAAACTAGACACCAACAAACCAAATAATCTAATTTAAAAATGAAGTACAGACTTAAACAAAGAATTTTCAGTGAAGGAATCTCTCATTGCAAAGAAGAAATTTTGACAACCTTAGTCATCAGGAAAATGCAAATCACAATGCCTTTAATATTACATCTTATGCCTGTCAGAATGACAAGATTAAAAATACAAGTTATAGCACGTGCTGGCAAGAGTGTGAATCAAGGGAAACAATCTTCAGTTGCTGATAAAAACGAAAACTTGTGTAATTCCTTAGGAAATTAATACGGAGGATTCTTAGAAAGCCAGGAATTAATCTCCCTCAAGACCTAGCTATACCACTCCTGGACATATACTCAACGGACACTCCATCTTATCACAAAGACACTTGCTTAAACATAATCAAACCAGATCTATTCATAATAGCCAGAATTTAGAAACAACCTATCTGTCTCTCAGATGAAGAATGTATTTAAAAAGTGGTACCTTTATACAATAGATTATTACTGAGCTGTTAAAAAACAATATCACCATGAAATTTGCAGGTAAATGGATGGAATTAGAAAAAAATATATCATCCTGAATCAGGTAACCTAGACTGGGAAAGACGAACATGGTATGTATTCACTTATAAGTGGATGTTAGATAGAAAGACAAAGACAATCATTCTACAGTTTATAGACCTAGTAATAAGAATGGTTTAAGGGGAAAGGGTGTCACAAGGGTCTTCCTGAGAAGGAGAAATAGAACAGATATTTCTATTGGACTATAGGTTGCCAATAGAGTGAATCAGGTGAGTAGTGGACAAAAAAGTATGGTGAGAAATTATTGAAACTGGGACCATTTGGAGGGTGAGGTGGAAACCTAGTGCAATGAAGTCTCCTAGTAAGTGACACAAAAGGAGTCTCAACTGACAATCATCTGTAATGAGGCAAGGTCTCAAGTAGAGAGATGGTGACACCACCCCAATTACAAAACCTCTGACCTACAATTTGTCTTGCCTTCACATTGTTAAGAACTGGAGCCTAACAGAATTGTCATTTAAGTGACCAGTGAGTCTTCATCCAGCTATTTATGGGAGCAAATGCAGAGTCCTATAGCCAAACATTATACAGAGTTAGGAGAGTCCTGTCTAGGAGAGGGAGGAAGATTCCTAGATACTAGAGAAGTGAAGATGTCACATGAACGTGGCCCATAGAATCAAATGACAAGGACTTAAGGTTGCTTTCAGAAATAAAGGAGCCTGTAGACATCTGGCCTGGGTCCTCTTCATACGCTATGGTTGAGTTGCTTGTTGTTCTTATGGCATTCCTACCAGTGTGGAATGGGATTGTCTCTGACTATTTTCCTGCCTATGGGATCCTTCTGCTCCCAATTTTTGCCTCCTTTAGCCTTGAAGTGACCGTATGTTACTGGTCTTATTGTAGCTTGTTATGCTGTGTTTAGTTGATATCTGTGGGATGCCTGCTCTTTTTTGAGGGAAGGTTGACAGGGGATAGATATAAAGGAGAGAGGAGATTGAGGAAAGGCTCTGGGGAGAGAAGGAGGCAATACTGCAGATGTGATGTAATATATGAGAGAAGAATAAAAAAGCGAAAAAACCAGTATATCTCAGTGTTTCGCTTTCCTGTCAATATCATGAGTATTAGCAAATTTCCTCTTTAGTACACCCTGTTTTCAGATCCCTTTAACATCCTGTTTTTCTTGTCCCCACAATTTCTAGTGTCTTAAATGTTCTTTAACCTTCCCTAAAGGTTTTAATGTCAAGAAAATCTGCTTTACAACGGGGATAGAGCCCTCCCTAGTGGCCTTTGATGCCATTTTCTCTTCCCCTTGATAATACAAGAGAGAGAACTGCTTCTTTAGATTTTAAACTACCTTATGCAATAGTAGAGGTAAATGGGCTTTCTTGAGGCCCTCCAGCAAAATTCTCCTGTATATGTGTGAAAGAAATACAACTTGAGGTCTATTTCTATCTCTGGGACCCAACATACCAAGATAGTAAAACCATTGCAAACTACTGTCTCTTCCTATAAAGAGTTAACCTAGCAAAAATTGTTCATCACATGACATGGAGTTTGTTCCCATAACTCCAGGATATCTAATTCTTGTTGGTAGGCAGAGCAATAATTATTTACCTAATGAAATAAAGTGAATCTTTTCCAAGAATCACCTCACTTCTACAAACTACCATACTATTACAGAGCTTCCAGCATTGATATGGCTGAGTTTGTACCAAAGTCCTGAAACTTTCTGATTTCTGACTCAAAAAACTATAACTTTTTGCCATCTTTTTCTTTTGGGTACTAGACAAAGCTTAAACATTCATCCCTGGGTGTTCTTTTCTGAAACTACCCTACAACTACCACTGCCATGGCTGATCCAGCTGCCTGTGTAGAATGCTGACTTAAAAGCATATTGCTTTCTGTGATTTCAAACTTCTTTTTTAGGATTCTGAGAAGATTTAGAACTTGCCTGCCCATTGTTTTTTCTCTTAGTCTCTAATAAAATTATCCTATTGAGTCTTCTTTAAATTTCATTTTACTAGCAAATATAAGAACCCAAAAGGGACCCTTTTCTTTCTCTGTTAAGAAACTGAGCTAAGTATCAACCATTTTATACATTATCTGTTGCCTTTGTTTTTCAATCTCAATATAGCTACTAATATAGACATTTACTCTCAGATTACAGCTATGATGTCTGTCATTTCTAAATAGCAACTCTAAAATTCCATTCTAAGCTGCACTCAGTTTTACAAAATTCAAAGAATCATGATATCTGCTCTTGCTTATGCTTGATTTCAGAGATTGCTCCCTTTTTCTCAAATGTCATTTTCTGCAAAGCCATTAATTATTCTTGATCATGTATCTTGGAAACACAGGTGAAATATCATCCTCTGTTACATGCCATCTTGACCACGTTGGATATAACTCATGGCCATTATCTATAGCCATCCTCTATCTTCAACTGAGCAAATTTTTGTATGCAAGTGCTGTATTGTAAGTCCATGTAAAAGGACTGGCCACTCTTCAATGAATAAATGAATAGGAGAGGAAATCCTTAAATTTCCTCTAAGTTAACATAATTTATAAGCATATATAATACAGATGGAACATCCTTTAATGCAAAAATCAGGAATAACAAGAATTCAGTGCAATATTCAGTTTTTCAGAATATTTCTGTATTTAACATGATTTTTTTTTGTTATTGTGGAGAAATTATGAACACAACAACTAATACATAGATCCTGGAGGTGATTGTGTAAAGCAGTGCTGTTTGAATGAAAAAAAAGAAATAAAAGAACATAACTGCTCCTATGCATAGTGAAGGAGAAATTTTATTATGGATATGCGGTAGAGCATTGCCAGAGGCAGACACATTTGGCAGAGTCAGGGTGATCATGGCCCTCAACTATGTGGGGAAAGGCAAAAGAAATGAAGGAGGGGGAACCAAGTACAGCATCCAAGAAACTAAAAGAAGGAACAGAGAGACAGAAAGTGTAGGTAAGCAAATATCTGGATTATATAGGGAAGAGACTCTGGGTTTCAGTCCTTTGGCTGGGGAGTTCAGATAATACCAGCCATATGCTGTAATAGGTAGGGACTGAGAGATTATGGGAGAACGTGTGGCCAGGTTCAGTTTGAAAGGTTAAATAATCACTTCAGCTGCTTGTCCCAGGTCTGAAGTTTAACAAGGGTGTACTTGCATACTGATGGTCACGAATAGGACTAACTTTCCATTGTTATATCATATTGTTGCTCAAAAGGTTTTGAATTATTTAGTATAGAGGTTCTTCTAAAGCCTAGCTATAAGGCTCAACTACACCACTCCTGGGAGTGTATGGCAAAATCTCTAACTCAACCTACTGGAGAGATACTTGCATGTCAGTGTTTGTCACCACACTAGTACGACATCCAAGTTACAAAACCAAAACAGGTGTTTGTACACTGAATAAAGTGTAGAAAAATATGGAGCATTAGAACTTTCTTCATTTATCAATTAAAAATAAAGTTCTACCATTTTCAAGGAAATAGATGAAGCTAAAAACAAGTTAAATTAATTACATCTGTCTGAGAAAGATAACTATTGCATGTTTTTTTTTTAATTTTTAGATTCTGGATTACATATAACTATGAGTGGACGTATGACAAGAGAGCAGAAGTAAAAAACACCTAGGGGAAAAAGAAATAGTGTGGAGTGATAAACATAAGAAAGGGTAAGTCATAGGGGGGTGGGGGATATACATTATACACTTGCATGAGACTTGACTTGTGTAGACAGTTTGATTAAAACATTATATTTTAAAACTATGAAAATATTAGATTTTGAAACATTTTATATTTTATATTTTTGAGTTAGGAATATTTAACCTATGTTCATATTATAAGGCCATGTTATAGATTCTAAAAAAATTGACAAAACAAATAGATATCTTTTCATATAAGATAATACACTAAACACTATGCATGCATAAGTTCATGAAATTGACCTTGTCTTCAGGCACTGTGATGGATATACCTGTCTGCTGTTCAGAGTAGAAGAAGGAGAAGGAGAAGGAGAAGGAGAAGGAGAAGGAGAAGGAGAAGGAGAAGGAGAAGGAGAAGGAGAAGGAGAAGGAGAAGGAAGGAGGAGAAGAAGAAGAAGAAGAAGAAGAAGAAGAAGAAGAAGAAGAAGAAGAAGAAGAAGAAGAAGAAGAAGAAGAAGAAGAAGAAGAAGAAGAAGAAGAAGAAGAAGAAGAAAAGAAAAAGGAGTATCTAGCACATTGCAATTTCTGTTGTCCCATTCTAAAGGTTATCTGTGGCATTTACAATCACCTTCCCAGAATCTCTGTTGGAAAATTCAGTACTCCTGAGAATTCTATTTTATAGTATGTCATTATCTCTGAACAATGGTTAACTTTTAGCGGTGAGCCAGCACTATTTGTCTATTTGAATGGAAAACTTTTCTTCTAGGTTGTAATAACGTATGTATGAAAAGATATTTTCTTTTATTCCCAGCTTTAAACAAGCAATATTTTGGCTTTATAGATATCCATTTAAAAATCCAGTTTTGCTTCTCATTGAACAAAATGTCCTGAGAGAAAATTCTTGCTTATGGAAATTATCTATGATAGCTATACATTCAGTTTTGGTTGCATGAGTTTGTTAAGTATATAGAAAGCAAATATAAATAGGTAAAAAAAAATTAGCAACTAAACGATAGATAGAAGCTATAGTAACACAACAAAACCTCATCAAATGAGTTGCTTACAACATCAAAGAGAAATGCCTGGAGAAGCCCTGCTAAAACACATACGCTGGGGTTTCTAACTGAAATTTTGGGGCAGATCACAACATTTTCTCCAAGAATAAATTTCTAGCTTCTCATTGCCATGGCAGACAATTTTTTTTTTACCATGAGGAAAAACAATAGTGGTCTCTGTTAGAAATAGCTTATCTTTTTGCTGTTCTCAGTGGTATAGTGCTTTTAATGCCGGTAGCTAGTAGCTAGTCTCTTTTTTCTCTTACAACAAAGACAAAGGGCCAGCCTGCCCCAGGTAAAATTTTTGAAAGACACTCTCGTATTTAAAACAAGAAAGAGTCTCATCATTCCCAGAGTGTACTTTCAGCAAGCAAAAATACACATGACAACCTACTAATATGTTATATGAGCCTATCACAGAAGGTAACCTCAGGACACAAAGTAACTCTGTAAGACCAACGTTTCTCTGTCCCCACTTCAATAATTTCCTCACATACTTGGTCTGAGGTATTATAGGAACATTAACAGCCTTTGGCAATTCACTTTGTTCTCTGTTTATCTAATAAGGTGGTGTCTCACACAAATGCCACTAGTGGTGAGCCAGTAGAAGAATATTTGTACCAGAGCAGAGATGCTTTATTTGAATTAGCTATAGCATCCTGAAGAAGACCTAAGTGTGGGTATTGACTCCTCTACCATGTGATTGTTAAAGGGCATTCACATTGATTTATTCCAAATGATGAACTGAGTCCTAGGTTGGCAAAGTATTTCAATACATACATATAATTAATGATAAACAAGCTACAGGTTGAAGCCAAGCATTTGTGATTCAAAGACTAGGTTATCTTTAGTTAATTGTGTTGCTTAGACAAGAGATATTTAACTATAAACAACAACAACAACAAAAACAAAAACAAAAAACCTCTCTCCAGTGGGTTTATCATTCCAGTAATAAATGACATATGCAGGTATACGACATATACCATATCATCAATTTATGGCTCAGTTCTTCTAGTGTGTGTGTGTGTGTGTGTGTGTGTGTGTGTGTGTGTGTGTGTGTG
>JADRCG010000272.1:1695247-1710548 GCA_019844195.1 Rhabdomys dilectus | reverse complement strand
TTTTTTTTTTTTTTTTACTTTTTAAAACTGTGAAATAAAGATAGAAGATGTCCTTTAAAATGGATGACTAAATACAAAAGAAAAGGGGCTGGAAAAATGGCTCAGTGAGTAAAGTGCTCAATGAAAGCATGAGTACCTGAATTTGTTATCAGAACATTCATTAAATGGCATTGGGGTGGTACAGACCAGTTGGAATGGAAAAGATAAAAACTTCTGGAGTTTATTTGTCATCGCTCTGTATCAACTTGTAAGTTTCAGGCTCCAGTGAAATCAAGGTGGACAGCTTTTGAGAAAAGACTGTCAAAGTTGGCCTATGGCCTTTTAAATTTTTTGCATAAATACATACATATGTACAGGCATATACATATATGTGTATATATGTGTATATGTATCTAAACACACATACACACACATTTGTGTACACATACCATACACACACAAGAAATCAAGTAAGTAAAATAATAGTGGCTTTTCATAGATTCTCTCCACAGAGAGGGTCTTTTTCTCTATCCATTTGTACCTGCACAGACTTACGGTAGATTTCTCCAGTGAAATTCACTGGAAGTGTTGCTATGAGCTCCATGTCAAACCTTCTCCTTCAGAGAAAGACCATGTGAAGATACACTAAAAATTATCTGCTTTACACATATATGATTGAGGCAACATGCATGGGAGTGAATCCTTTAGACTCTGAAGGGTAATCTTTGCTTATCCTTATTACTTAGTCATCAGAAGACATGAAAATTCAGCCTGGTCCTGCAGGAATGTCTCGTGTTTCTAACCCTCAAACTCATGGGATGTTGCAAAATAGTTATTCTATTGTGTTATTGTAACACAATATGTGTTATTGTGATACCTGCTAATCAATTCTTAGAATGAACATTAAATGCAGCACTAAAAGGTCAAGCTGCTATAGCACACTGTCAAACACATGGCAAACACTCAGTGTTTAAACTGAATGTTTAAACATTCAATGTTTAGTGCTATTCACACAGAAGGAGACCACATCCAATGCAGCAATCTCTCAGCAACACAAAACTGATAATTTGTATTTCACTTTCACTCAGCTTCTCCATGACTACTCCTCTATTTGAGTAGTCATTGACTCTCTATCTATAATTGTACACTATCAGGACTAAACATAGATCAAGCTAATCACTAGGAGGTGTCCTTCCTGAGATGATCCACCTTGGATTTAAAAAGTTCATGATGTTTTTTTTCCAGTAGGATGGCCCAGAAGAAATTCATTTTAGGACAGATTCCTGCTACTAATATACTTTTCCTGGCATCATTAAACATATATAACAATCACTAGGTATTAGCCCACCCTTTTGAACAGATCTCTGCAGAACAACAAAGATGTACTGTCATGTAGTGATGCTGTATAGACAAATAGATGATTTCTTAAGTTTTAATGATGATCCTATAAGAAATTCTAAAATTATATCAGTATTTATTAAGCTCTTTTACAGTGGGAACGTTATTAGGTCCTTTCTGATAGTCAAACTGCAATATAAGAACTCTGCAATTTTTTAGTATTGTGAGTTGATTGCATCTTAGATAGTAAGCAGACATTTTACTATTCAGAGCACATAACAAAAGGTTGAAAAACCATTTCCAAAGGTTATAAAAAGAGGACTAACAATTTACCATAGGTGCTAGGACAGAAGATAAAATATTGAATAGGTTTGTCTATACAAAACTTTATTAATAACTTAGTTATGTTTATTAACTCTCCATGAACTTGTGGAGCTGTGACAGGTGATGAATGTTTAACCAGATAATTACTCCTAATGGATATCCATGTAAACATTCTCTGTTGTAAACTTCTTATTTAATTTATGATTGAACTTGTGATGAATGTTTTACCATGCAATCATGTATTATGAAAAGATAAGTGCAGACGACAAAGAGAAGAGAGCACTCTTCCTCCTTATCTACCTTTTTTTTTTAACAAGGCCTTTTCCTGTTTTTCTTAGAAAGCTTTCATTGGAAACTTTCTCCAACTTAGAAATAAATGATAAAATCACTTTTCAAAGTGTCCCTTTTTCTTTCGGTGACTTCCACTAGAAGGCTAAAAGATACAGCGGCAGAATACCTGCAGAGGTAGAATAAAGGCTACTTTACTTGATCTCCTGCTGTTTTTAGGGTGAGGTGCTAAACAGTTTCTCTCCTCAGAGGAGCTCAGAAGGCAGGTCAGCTACTGAAGAAATGTGACTTAGAATTGAAATAGGAAAATGTTTTATTATTATTATATTGCAACCTTACATTTCTCATAAGACTAATTCTTATCCTCCCCCCAACCCCACCCCAGTGCTTTTCCACCTCCACTGCTTCTAGGGGAACCAGGACAAGAAAGAAGACCCCCTGGTGATGGCAGTATACACTGTATAACTAAGCTTATGTCTCATGTACTTTTCATTGAAGACTCTACTAGAATAGAGTACACATGCTTTTTGGACTGAAGACAATCTGCGATTGCTTGTCAACTCAATCAACTACTGAATACAGCAATGGCTGTTACCATGTCTGAAAAATATGGCAGAGACAAAGGCACACGATTAATGTGTTAGGGCTAATAAAATGCTTCAACGGATGAAGCTCTTGCATGAAAAGCTTAAGAGACTAAGATATTCAGATCCTCAAATCTACAAGAAAGCAAGGAAGTCACAAGTATGACATGTAATCCCAGTCTTTGGAAGACAGAGAGAGGAGATCCTGAGGACAAGTTAGTTAACTAGAATAGATGACCAGTGAGTCCTGGAATAGATCAAGAGACCCCCAACTCAGTGAATGGAAGTTGACAGCAACTGAAGAAAAACTTCAAGGCCAACTTTGGTACCCTGCACACATATACTTGCCCATTCACACACAGACCTATTCCTACAGGTATGTTAACAATTATATACACATGACCACATATACAATTGACAAAATTAGTATCTACATTCTTTTGGTGAAAAAACTAAAAATTCCTCCCCACAGGGATGCTAGTATGGGAGAAAGTATGCAAGAAAAAAGCAAAAGGTCTAAAAATATGGAAGATGGGGACTATAAAACCGACACCTTTCATGTTTCACAAATTTCTAACCCTTCCCAGTAATTGATATCCTTAATAGTATTCCTTTAAAAATATTTCTCTGTATTAGTCACACAACTCAGGTGTCCCGGTTCCAATTCATTATTCCAATACACACAGACCCAAAAATCCCAGCAGGTACCCTCTGAACTCTGATCCACAGCACTAAGACTATAATTTAAATTCCTCAAAGACATTATTAGAGTACAAGTTATTTATTTGAAAGGTGAAAATCAAAGGACAAAGCAGATATGGCATGGGTTTCTCAAAGGAGAGCCACAGAAATTAACATACACTTAAGTGTGGGTATCAGCCCCTCTCAGGAATAGGACAAATAACTGTCTTAACATTTGCTATATATAGTATGGCATTTTGATGGCTTCCATGCTATATCTGAAAAGGTTGTTAGAAACTATTTTTACTGCTCTATTTTTTTGTCTTCTTTGGTAAGTGATATAGTTAAAATGATTTTGCGAGAGACATGTTTAGAATTATAACAAGACAAGGTGAAATCAGGGACTACTCAGATTACACAGGAAGGTTGACATATTCTTCCCCTGTAAATGAATTATCCTGAGAGATTCCTGAAAAACTGATTATGTATGGCAGGAAGAAGGAAGGCCTTCCATGGTTACTAACTGAGTTGGGAATTTTGCTTTCTTGCTTATTCTAGGCTTCACTGGATTCCATGTTGAAGGGACCCTCTCTTCTCATTACAGCTATTTCTCTTTCTATTCTGTTTCAAGGTAAACTGAAACAAGATATCCTGACAGCATGGGATCTTGAGAACCTGAGATTTTCTTTCACTCACACAACTGCTGCAGAAATAGCGGTTTTTAGATGAATAAATTTAAGATTACCTTGGAAACTGCTGTTGAAAGACAGAAATCTAGGAAGCATGGAAGTTGCTTGTCTGCCAACTTTACTTCCCAGTCTCAAGACCAATATAGTTATTTTGTTTTCATTATCAGCTGCTACATATTTAAACATGTCCAGTTAATACCTAAATATTTTGCAGCTTTTGTATAGTTTACCATGTGCAAAAAAACAAAAACAAACAAGAAGAACAAAAAATATCATAGACCTAATTGTATTATATAATTATCAAATCAATACTGGGCTGGAGAGATAGCTTAGATGGTAGGGTCCTTGCTATGCATATGTAAGGACCTAAGATCTGTCCCTAGAACCCAAACAAAAAGCTGAGTGTAGTGGTACACACTTGTAATAACAGCACTGGGGAGGCATAGATACTTGCCATCATGGGAACTAATTATCTAGCTAGTCTGGCCTATGTGGTAAAGTTTCTGGAAGATGAAAGAACTCTCCAAAGGTTTGAGCCAACATTTCAGCACAATCCTTCCAATACAGACCTCAGTTCCTCTCCATTCACTCTCTTCTTCCAGAACTAGGGCATTCTATGCCTTGCTTCTCAGATATTCTTGCATATTACATTTCATGAGTAAAAAGCCCCTTGCAGAAGGGCCAGGTATCTTAATTCCCCTTTTTATACCCTTTTAATGAAATAGTTTTAAATATGACTTCATGCATGGTTTGGCATTGGATATTCAAGGTCTACATTAAAAATTTTTTCATATATTGTAATTTCACAAATTGTTCAAGTCTAGAATAAACTTCCAAGACCACTGAGCCATCCTTGAAGTTTGAAAGAGGAATTATTTTCCAGGAAAAAGATTTTTGGAAGGTTTTCAATGTCGCATAGCACAGTAGTGAGCACAGAGGTATTCTGCATCCTGCCCTACTCCTTAACCCAGTACTGTTGCAAATATAATCACTTGAGTTTTATACTGGACAGGCTCATATTATTACCAGAAACTGTTCTTTTAATTAACCTTTGAGGTGCATTCCTTATATATTTGTTATAGCAGCAAAACACCCAACAAAGGAATATAAGAAAGGAAGGGTTTATTTTTGCTCAGTTTGAAAGCACAATTTATTTTGGTATATAAACCATAGAGGCAGAAACACAACGTACCTTGTCATATTGAATCCTCATCCAGAAACAAAGAAAGATTGCTTGTGAGTCTCAATGGGGTTTCTCTTTTGTATATAGCCTATGAACCTAGAACATGGAATAAAGATTCCCCACACTTAAGAGTTGCTGCTTCAGCTAACCCTGCCTAGAAAATCTCTCACAGACATACCAGAGACTTAAATACTAAGTGAATCTAGGTGATTCTATTTATGTGAAATATCTGTAGAGGTAATTCAATAAAGACAAGTTAAAAATAAACTGGCACCAGTGACTAAGCAGACAAATCAATGGACAGTGGTAATCAGGGATCTTTTCTAAGTGATAAAAATATGTTGAAGTTAAAAGAAATCATAGTTGGTGAACTAACTGTCAATGATTGTATACTTTTAAATATGTGGCCTTTATTTAGTTATATAAATATTGTTAGTTTACTATTCATTATTATTTACTTCTACAAAATATTAGTGTTCTTGTTTCATTTATATTGCTGTGGAAAGTAACCTAACAAAAAGCAACTTAGGGAATAATGGAGCTTATTTTAGCTTAGAATTCTAGGTTAATGTCTGTGTCTGTGATTATGTGAAAATCAAGGTAGGAGTTTCAATTAGTCATATCACACCCACAGGTGAGAGCAAAGAGAAATGAACACATGTATGTTGTTGTTAGTGGTGGTGGGTTTATGTTTTGTTTTTGTTTGTTTTTTGGTTGCTTGCTTTGCTCTGCTCAGCTTGACTTCTCTACTCTTACACATTTCCAAACCCCTGACTAGGGAATACTACTTCCCACAGTTGGCTGGGTCTTTGTGCATCAATTAACATAATTAACACAATCTCACACAGATATGCTGACTGATGCTCTCTTCCTAGGTGATTACAGGTTGTATCAGGTTGATAATTAAAGTTCACCATTTCAACGAAATACAACGTAGTAAGTAATTTGCTACATGCGTAGGATATTTAATGGCCAAATCAGTATAGTTGTCTTTAAAATGAATAATTGTAAGTTATATAAATTTTACTTTAGTGGAAAGAATACGAATGGAGAAAATTTGGCATAATGGACTGTCAATATGTCATGTGTCATTTTGGCAAGGCACCATTCTCAGCTATTAAATGCAACATTAGTTGCAGGTGCTATATGTAACTGAAATCTTTAGTCAGTGGACTTTAAGCAAGGATGAATGCCACCCTGGATAACATGAATGTACGAGTTTTCCTAGTGCCAGCAAGGCCTAGGCTATAAAAACAGGCTGTCTTTTGACTTTCATTAGGAGGAAAGCATTCCATCTTTGGTTAGAAAACACTATAACTGTGTGCTTAGCTTGTGCTTTGCATTGGTCCAATCCTTAGATTTTAGACATCTTAGTCAGCCTCTAGAGTTGCAGGCTCTAATTCTGAACAAAAAATCTCAGCATATCAAGACTGGATAAGTTCATTCTTTGATTGTGGTTGATGCTATAGAAGGATTGTTATCTAAAGTCCTTCATCTTCTTGTTTACTCTTTGACCCATGGTTGAGGCTGTGGGAGGTTTGTTATCTAAATTCCATCATGGTTTCCCAGATAATACTACATAGACCTCATACACGAATGCAAGGATCTCTCTCTCTCTCTCTCTCTCTCTCTCTCTCTCTCTCTCCCTTTCTCTCTCTGTCTATCTCTCTGCCTCTGCATACTCTCTGTCTCTGCTCTCTGTCTCTTTCTCTGTGTGTGTGTGTGTGTGTGTGTGTGTGTGTGTGTGTGTGTGACTTTATATGTTTGTGTTGGATGAGTGAAGGTATGTACATTCCATGGTACACGTATGGAGATCATACATAACCTCGGATTAGTCAACTTCTACCTTGTTTGAAACAGGGTCTCTTGCTCCCCACTATTTATCCCAAGAGATTTGTCCTGATAGCTTCTTGGTATCCTCTCTGTCCACTTCCAATCTTTCCCTAGAAATATAGGGATTGCACATGCATGCTCTCATGTCTGGCTTTACCTGAGTTGGAATCCAAATTTCAGTCTTAATACTTGTGTGGCTCACAAGGCCTTGTCTTCACTGTTTGCTAACAGGATGACAGACTCCTTTACCCATGAAACTATAACCCAGAATAACTCAGGTCTTTCACAAGTTACTTTTTCTTGTGGTATTTTATCACAGGAACTGAAAAAAAATGTATAAATTTTAAAAATCAATGAAAGGAATCCAGACCTCTCCTTTCTGCACTCTGTTTGCAATATACTAGTGAAAAGAAGTATAGAGTAAAAGATGCATGGAATAAATGCAGAACAAAAAGAGCTGTACATCTGTGGTAGTAACAAGAAGAGTGTAGGTAAGGAGGATAACAGAGAGACCACAGTCTCCCAGGGGAGAAGTAGGTAAGAAATCCAAGACAGGAATACTGAGCAATATCAATGCTTAGTGGGGAGCCTGGGGAGTGGGGCAGTTCTCAGCAGCTGTGGACTAATATGAAGATCAACACTGTGATAGGTTTTACTCAAAGTAAATTGACAGAAGATGATTAGCAGGAGACAGACTTTAGGGTATGTCTGTGAGAGAGTTTTTAGACTGAGTTAACTGAGATGGAAAGACTCATTTTTTTACAGTGGCAGCTCCTGTCTCTGGTCCAGAGAATTCATTGAGTAAGAATGGAGAAAGAGAGCAGAGTACTAGCATCCAACACTCTCTGTGATTATCTCTTTCCCAGGCCTTCTACCATAACTCCTCTCTCATGACAGATTGCACCACTAAACTATGATCTAGAATAAATGATACGTTCTTTATGGCTGGTAGGTCAGGCATTTTGTCAGAACAACAGAATAAGTAATATAACTATTGGTTAAATAGGGTCCCATGTCTGTCTACCACACGGCAATGGCTGCTCAGGGTGGCAGGACACAGGAATTTTGACTGGTGTTGGGCTGTGAGAATGCCAGGGACATGACTCTGGGGTGGGGGAGCTCAGTCTGAGGTCTCCCAGGGACAGCTGCATCTGACTTGGGGGTCCCTGGGCCTGTGGGGGGTGTCAGGGACTGTCTGGTTCTCAGTCTCTTGGGCACCCAGGTGCCACTGGAAGCCACAGAAGAGTTGAGAATAAAATGAGGGCCCATGGGCTGGATTGGCCCATGGCCCAAGGGGAGAGGGGAAGAGAATTCAGGCCGGGTCCCAGGGGATGAGAGTCCTTGGCTTGGTCTCTGCTGGCTTGGCTTGGTGGTCGCTGTGGTTGAGAGTGCTGAGAAACATTCTGTGAGAGATTAGACAGAGGCTCTGTAAGCAAAGCCCTTCTCTATTGCTCCCTACAGCAGATCCCAATGAAAAGAAACAATCTATGGTTTTAAGACGTTTATTGTCATGGCAAAAATTAGATGAGAAAACCGTACCTGTTTTCTCAGGGCAGGCCTGAGGTTAAATACCTTTTGCAGGGAGGAGTGCCTGGGAAGGAAAGCTTAACTGTTTAAGCCCTTCAGGCCTTTAGGTAACTCACTAAAACAGAGATCTGTCTTGAGGCTACATGACCTGTGGTTATGTCCTCTACCTATGGAGAGGCTAGAGTATTGCCCTTATGTGACTAAAGAACACAAATCTATTGTGACCTCCTGTCAGGAGCCTGGAGTCTGGAGATGCAGCAAAATGCTTGCCATGCCTTAGGGTCACCTGGGTCACTGAGGTTTCCAGCCTGTGCTTGACCAGAAACCAGGCTGCCTTTCACAGTCCTACATATAAACCACCCTGCAGATTCCAACTTGTGTTCACTCCATGGTAAGCTAATGTTTATTTCATCCTGTGATCAGACTGTTCTGGTGTAGATTAGCAGAACAGGACTGGAGAGCTTCAAGGGAGAAGTCCACAAGCAGTTTTATAATGTGTTGTGGTGTGTCTCCTAAATCAGCACACTTCAATGAGACCCTGCAAAGTTACTAGGGGAGTTTATTACTTGTACAAGAATTCTTATGGCTTCCTTACCATTTTAGCATTGACATTTACAATACTAGGTCAGACTCTTCAAGGGAAGGGCAAACAAGCCAATACCAGTGCCACTGGTAAGGTCAAAAATGTCAACAAGACTAAAAGAGAGCAGCACTGTGGGAGTTTAGCAACACTTTCTGTCTTGCAATGCTTCGTGATTCCCCACTTTATATGCCTAATAACCTTCCATCACATGGGTTCAGTAAGGGATTATCACCATTCCTGAATCATACATCACGAAATTGAAGAAAATAAAGGTTGCATTAGCTACTTTCTTTGTTGATATTATGAAACAGTTTGAAGAATAAGGGGTTGCTTACAGCTTGAAGGTACCAACTATCATAGCATAGAAGTTATGGATGATGGACTGTAAGTGATCTGGGCTCGTTTCTTAGAAGAGAGGGTGTTGGGAGAAGTGCAGATGAGAGATGCTTGGTTTGCAATATTCCAAAGGGAAATTTGAGAGCCACTTAACAAGTCTACTAGGGCTATTGCATGGTTTAAACTAAAAATTTATGGGTATTCATGTGGGGCTGAAAAAATTGCCTATGATTAACAAGATATGAAAACCACTAAACTTTAGGTTTGTAGAGACAGCCAAGTTGCTCAGCTGAGAATGAAAAGTTGGTGGTGATTAAAAACAAACCAGTATTGTGAAGGAAAAAATCTTCTGGGAAATATTTTCCCAAGATCAGCACAGAGAAGCTGAGTTTCAGGGGCAATCAAGGTTATACTCTGTTCTGCCTAGGTCTCAGGGTCTCCAAGATATCTTAAAAAATTACTGTACCCACTGTAGAGAAACATAAGAGCCTTTTATTTCAAACTCAGATTTGGACAACATATGGCACAAAGCAAAGTTGTGATCTCATGTCTAGGGGTGTAGAGAATATATACAAGCAAGTTACATGGGGGCGGGGGGAGGAGAGAAGTGGCAGATAAGGGAAGCTATAATGGCTTTACAAACTGGACACAGCTACCTGGGAACCCTTAATTGGTATGATTTCTCTCTAAGGATGTATGGTTTTTTGTTTTTTTTCCAAGGCCATAAGCCACCTGTGTTGGGGAGTGTTTGGCCATCCATCAGAGAGAGTGCCAATTTTGGTGTCATGGAGACTGAAGGCTACATGTGTTTATCTATTCTCAGGCTGATACTGTCCTTCCCAGGATGGGAGTGCTATTGGAATGAAGATTTGTGGGCCTTTGGTGCTGGCTTCACCTTTTGGAAGAGTCAGGTAGTGGGAAGAAATGGAGGTGTGATGTGTGTGTGTGTGTGGGACTGAGGAGGAAGTGCTATGGCGAGCATCATTCTCTAGGCTTCTGGGGAAGTGCTGAAGATGCTGCTAGCTGAGCCCCCCAGCTTCTTCATTTCCCCCTCTGCTAGTAGTTCTGGAGACCAATCATGGTCTCACTAACAGTCTAAATCATCTTCATTAGCTGGCTGGTGTTGAGACCTCATAACCACTAGTTCAATGGTTTCTAGCCTCTGTTTCATATACTGCAAAAGTTTGTTAATAATGCATGGCACTGGTGGATATTCATGCATGGGCTCCGCTGCCAGGAACACCAGTCCTCCAGGCAGAACCTGCTCAGGTAGAAGCATGTGAGGTTGTCCTGGCGGCCAGTATGCATGAATAGGCTCTACAAACGGGGTCGCAGGCCCCACAGGTGGAACCCATAGAGGAGGTAAGTGTGCTGGTCCCTGGAAAAGAAAGGCAGGTGTAGACTCAGGAGGTAAGAACTGAGGGGCAGGTGCAGGCTGAGGAGGTGGAGATCCTTGAAAGGCAAGGCAGGTATAGACTCAAGAGCTAAGAACTGAGGGGTAGGTCCAGGCAGCATCACAACGAGGTTGCCATCTCAGTTGGTGCCTGGACATAACGTGGTGGGCATATGACTTCTTCTGGAGTACTATCTTGTAATAGTAGTTTTGGAGGTTTGGAGGCATCCCGCTCTTGCTTTCATTCTTCTGCTATTAGGGCAGGCATCGTTCCTGCCAGTGAAAAAAGTGTTAGTTGGGGGCGGTAGAAGAAAAGACTTTACCCATGGAGGTGGATTGGCAACCAGATCTTTCCAAACCACAATATATGGGACCTGTTCCAGGTGTCCTTGTGCCTTCTGAAACATTTTGTTTTCCACTGCCAGCACCATGGGGAGATGAAAAGTTCTTTCCAGTGGCCACCCAAACCTGAAGGTGGGCCACACTGAGTTGCAGAACGTGTGCATCTTCTTATTTACATCAACTAAGAGATCGTGGGCTCTGGCCCACACTTTCTTAAAATGAGCTAGAATGTCGTTAAGTGGATGAGAAAGAAGAGTTCGTGAGTTAACCTGCCCCATTGCATTCATCACAGTCTGGTATAACACAAGACCAAACAGTCCTAACAACACTATAGACAAACTCACATGCATGCAATAGCCATGCTGCAACTTTAAACAAAGGTATATCCAGGCACTAGGGCTCACAGATTCCCACCTTGGGAAGTGGGAATGGGGAGGGTATGAAAGCAAGCTGTTTTGTGATCTCTTCTCAACCGAAAATTCCTGATGGGCAGGTACCTCATCTGTCTGGGCAGGTACCTCATCTTCCCTGAACCTGGGGTTGTCTCGACTCCTACAGCTGTGATACTCCAGAATGTTTGCTTCGAACACCATTTGCTACTACACAGTTAGTTACCTTAAAGCCTTTTCCAATGCCAACATATGGCCAGACAACCGATGCCAAAATATGGCCAGAAAGAACAGACACAGACAATACAGAAATATTGTAAATATTGTCAAGCACTCACCGCACTCACTCGCTGGCAGTAGGCTCTTGAGATTGCAGATTCCCCTAAATGCCCAGGTCTCTGGGTCTCCAAGAGATCTCTAAGAATTGTCATGTCTGCTGATGAGAAACATAAGAGCATTTTATTTCAAACCCAGATTTGGACAACAAATTGCACAAAGCAAAGTTGTGGCCTCATGTCTAGGGGTATAGAGAATATATACAAGCAGGTTACATGAGGGCAGAGGGAGGAGAAGTGGCAGATAAGGGAAGCTATAACATTTTTACAAACTGGACACAGCTGCCTGGGAACACTTAATTGGCATGATTTCTCTTTAAGGATGTATGTTTTTTTGTTTTTTCCAAGGCCATAGGCCACCTGTGTTGGGGAGTGTTTGGCCATCCATTAGAGAGGGTGCCAATTTTGGTGTCATGGAGACAGACATGAAGGCTACATTTCTTTATCTGTTCTCAGGATGATACTGTCCTTACCAGGATAGGAGTGCTATTGGAATGGGGATTTGTGGGCCTTTGGATCCAGCTGCATCTTTGGGAGATTCAGGTTGCAGGAAGAAATGGGGACTTCTATGTGAGTGGGGCTGAGGGGAAAGTGCTATGGTGAGCGCCAGCCACTAGGCTTCTGGAGAAGTGCTGAAGCCAGTGCTAGCTGCTTGGCTTGGCTTCTTCAACTGCATGCTGGGACCCAAATTTGGTAGTGTCAGATTCATCTACATGCCCTGGTTTTGAAGTCCTTATGGGGTCATGGAAATCTTCTGAGACTTGGCATTTGGGGAGAGGGATAGCATCCCTAAAGCTAGCTCAGGAGAGGTCATTGGTAACAATGCAGCTCAGTTAAAGCAAAATACCTCAGGGTTTTGAAAATGTCTGAAATGAGAACCATCTGGCAAGATTTCAGCAGCCATGGGGTACAATAAGTACCCTGAGTCTAGAAGACAAGCTGTGTGAGTTGCATAGAGTATAGCCAGAAAAGTTAGCCAGGTCTTTTGTAAGACTCGGAAGATCATAAGTGTATCCCAGACCTTTGACATTGAATTAGTGATGTGGTTCAAATACGCTTGGACCATAAAAAGTGACAATATTAGGAGGTGTGGCCTACTTGTTGGAGTAGGTGTGGCCTTGTTGGAGGAAATGAGTTACTGTGGGGATAGACTTTGAGGTTCTATACTCAAGTTCTGTCCAGTGTAATAAACCCAGTGGTCTCCTGGCTGCTATTGGTTCAAGATGTAGAACTCTCAGCTCATTTTCCCTCACCATGTCTTCATAGATGTTGGCATGCTTCCTATTATGAGGATAAAGGACTGAAACTTTAACAGTGTAAGTCAGTCAAAATTAAATGTTTGCCTTTGTAAGATTTGCCTTGATCATAGTGTCTTTTCACATCAATAAAATGCTAAGTCATTTGGTTTTGTGTTTGATATTACTTTAAACTAATTTTGACTATGCCCTAGATCTTCCCCTTGGAATAAGAAAGAATTTAACTTATTTTTGATTTTATAGGAGTATACAGGAGACTGAATATTTAAAGACTCTGTACTTTTAGAGAGATTTTGAACATTTTAAAGAAATTTTGAACTTTTAAGTGTTTAAATGTATTGTACTATGGGATATTTTATGTTTATAAACTGTTTTATATTGTGATGTTGGTATAAATTTCTGATCTTAAGGATGAGCAGGAAAAAAAAGGTTATCATTTATTAGTGATACGTTGGTATGAAGTTGATAAGGAATTGATTATGGTGGCTAGTATTGACTTCAAGTTGACATAATTCAATGAAATAGGAAACCTCAATCGAAAACATGCTGTAATAATGCTGTAGGTAGACCTATTGGACATTTTATCAACTACTGTTCAATGTGGGAGGATCCAGCCAATTACTGGTAGTACCACTCTGGGGCTGGTGGTTTTGGATTCTATAAGACAGCAGGCTGAGTAAGACATAAGGAGCAAAGGAGTAAACAGCACTTCTCTGTGGCCTCTGCATCAGCTCCTGCCTCCAGTTTTCTATGCTGTTTGGGTTCCTGTCTTGCCTTTCTTCATAGACTGTTATTCCTCCCCTTTCCTCCTCATGTTGCCTTTAGTCAGGGTGTCTGTCTTTTCACAGCAAGAGAAAAGTAATTAGGACTCTTGGAAAGCTATAAACTTTCTTCAAAGAAAATATACATTCATTTTTCAAAGAAAACAAGACTCTCAGGGGCTGGAAAAGTGGTTCAGGGTTAACAGTTCTTGCTTTGAAAACACAACTTTTGAATCTCCAGAAACCAGATAAATACTTAGTAGACCTGTGGCAACCTCCTTTTCATTTCAGGTTCAGAAGGTAGAGACAAGGTTCCTATAGCAAGCTGGCTAGCTAGACTAGCAACATAGGTGAGCTATGAATTTGACAGAAAAGCTTTGCCTCAATAGATAAGATGAGGTGCACGACAAAGAAAGACTTCTGATATCAACTTGCAGTCTTCACAAATACATTTGCATACAACACACACACACACACACACACACACACACACACACACACACACACACACATGCGAGTACAATGCATTTATGTGTATCACATCAACAAAGAAAAACACAGAAGTTTAAAAGTTTCTGACATCATATCTTGAGAGTTATCACTCATTGCTCTGTGATTCCCAGGTTTCAAACAGAGTGTCATGAAAATTTATGTCATTTCTATTTTGCTTTTTAGGGTCAAGTGAATTCAGGATTCAATTTGAGTAAAGGCTTGGCCTGTTTAACCCTTAGAAATAATGTCTCTGATGTGCTTAAGCTCTGAGCTACCAAATCTCCAAACAGGAGATGGTTAGTCAATACTAAATGTAGAAATAAATAACCATCAGTATGCTGTGAATGACATCTTATTGCCAATTTAGAATTGGATAGTTATGGTTATTTTCATTCTGACATTAAAATGTTTCCACATTTTGAAAGTGCTTTTTTTTTCATAAATCATGAAGCTATTTCTTTAGAAAACAGTAATAACGATTCTTTAATTCTGAATTCCAGGGAAAATACATTAGGACAGAATTGGTCTGGAAGTTGGCGAAGAAATACAGCACTTTCCGATCAAGTCAAGACCCTGGCTTCATTCTCCCATAAAATTCCCCAGCAACTGCCATGCTGTTGTAGTTGTAATGAGTTTTTATTTTTTATGTCTTTGGAAACTTCAAGATCATTGTATTTGGAGCTCTATTTGGTTCTAATGAAAGAATCAAATAAAACAAAAATCTTTGAAATACCCAGGTGAGCTGACTCTGATGAATGCCCAATGGTAATTCCTGAGGCAACTCTAGAAAGAGACGTCTTCATTCAAATGATTGACTTGCCTAAACATGTTTCTTTTATGTTTTATAAAATAATACTTTCTCATTCTCTTTTTGGTGTTTATGTACATATCTGTGTGTGTACATGATTATATTTAGGAATATACAAATATAAGTCTCTCTCCTCTCTCTCTCTCTCTCTCTCTCTCTCTCTCTCTCTCTCTCTCTCTC
>JADRCG010000272.1:1675714-1692793 GCA_019844195.1 Rhabdomys dilectus | reverse complement strand
CACACACACACACACACACACACACACACACACACACACACACACACACACTGTAAATGCCCAAGTCTCAGGGGCCACCGAGTCTAGGGATACAGAATTTTATTGTGGTTACCACAAGCTTGGGGAATTTCTATATGGGTCAGCAAATCAATATTTTAAAAAATGCATTTCTGGTATAATACACAGGAACTGAAGAGGAGGGCGGAACCACTTGACAAACAGGATTGTCAGGTTATCTGTTATCTGCAGGATGTGTTAGGTTATCTCTATGTACCTTGGCCTTTCGGTTGTAGCCTGGCAGTTGCTAAGGAGGCTGGGGCAGTCATAGGATGTTTGCTAAGGTGGACTTTGTGATTTTTTTTCCTCCTGGAATTGGAATTTAGCCCACGGCCTCACACAAAATGGAGTTTCTTCAAAAACAAGGTTGGTTGGGATTTACAGTTCCCTCCTTTTTTTTTTTTCCAGTCCTCTGGAGGCCCAATTATGGGACTCTCAAAGAGGTTTGGGAGATATTTCCAAGCTTTTCCTCCCTCCCTTTCAGTTGTTAGTTCTATAAATTGGGATTTAAGCACCCTGAGCTATATTGCCCCTACTCTTTCTTTTATAAACTGCGTTACTCTGTTTACTGTCCAGGGACCAAAAGTTAATAGCAGCAATAGTATGAGTAAGGGGCCAAGCAGGGTAAAATCCAGTGTAGTCAATTAGAGGGAGCTATTAAACTGTGATTCGAACCATTCATGGGCTGCATATCTCTCTTTCTATTGTTTATCTAAGTTTTCTCCTACGCTAGCCAGTAAGTCCCAGATCACTCCGAAATGATTCACATAAAAACAGCACTCTTTTTTTCAGAACAGCACATAGTACTCCTTGATATAAGAACTACAAGTCTAACCTCTCTTCTATTCTGTTACAAAACTTTGGCCAGAGATTTCATCCATCTTTCTAAGTGGGATATTACTCTTTCCAGGTCTCTCCTATATGACTGTGTATTTTAAGTTGCCATAGCTGGAACATTGTAGGACTAGCAAAAATATGTCAGTCCATGCTCCTGTCAGCCCTATCCCCATCATGATGGGACTTTGTGAGAGGCTTCGTGAGGGGCTCTCTTATATGTCTGATAAGCCCATTTTAATTATCAAACAGTATTCCTGTTATCTCCTCATCAGCATAATAGGTGATTCTTAGTACTAACTGCAACAGCACATGAAAATCATTGGTGTGATTGAAAACCTGCCCATGTATGCACTAGGCAAGGATAGATAATCAGGCCCACCATCCAAATTTGAAAGGTATTATATATTTAGATCTCATATCAGGCATGAAGGGTTGGGTTGCACTATTCAGGTGTTTGTGAGAATCTGAGGATAAATGAACAAATATGAATACTGAATGTTGCCAGATACAAGGATGCGTATGAAATAATTATTGAACTCAGGGGATACTAAAAATACCAAGTAACAAACTTTAAAAAGAAATCTATAACCAGATACGTAAAGTTGCACAACATCAACACATCAATAAACCAAGTTTTTATGCTTAAGAACATAGAATCAAAGAAGTTGTTTGTGCTTGACATGAAATACATTAGCACTTTCAAAATAAGAACAAAGTGATGAGACCTCAAGCATAAGGAGACAAGAGAGGCAGGGTGTGCTCATCGGCATTTTTTCACTTCAGATCTACTAATAAGAAAAATGGCAGTGACTGGTATGTACAGCTGTGACTTCTTCATTGTGATCTCTCCTCACATAAATAGCTTCTAGCTCCTGTTATAACATCATGTATGCAGAGCTGGGAGAAACATGCATTGGTAGCCATCATGAACCAGTACTCCTGCCTGTATAGACTATCAGAATGTACTTGTGCCTGCTCTCCCTCTCCTTCTCCCTCTCCTTTTCCCCCTCCCTCTCTTCTTCCCTTTCCCCCTCTCTCTTTCCATCTCTCCTCACCTGATACAGAAAACTTTTAAGCTGTCTAGCAAAAATGATCTTCTGATAAACAAGATGAAAAAAATACCTTCCTTCATATAAAAATTTATAATTCAGGGACTTGAAGACAAAAAAATTATAGGTCAAAAGGTTTAGCTCAAAAAGGAAAAAAAATTACATCTTGTACAAAGCAGAGATGTCTAAGATACAAAGAAGAGGAATTAATACCTCACTAGGACTCATTAGTCAACCTGAACAAACAGCCTCATAAATAGCACTTTTATTATTATGAGTATCATTAATATTTTTTATTATTATTAGAAGGGATTGTGTAGAGAAATAAGCCCATCTTAAAGTCATTTGTATTGATTGATTCATCTGTCTGACACGTGGAAAACTTATATTGTCTAGACTTATTATACATGTAGACTATGTTCTAGAAATGCTATATTCTTTATGAATCTAGAAGACTGGAGAAACAGTAGATCTTTTCTTGCCTTATTTAAGCTGCTATCCTTTTAGTGCAACTCATTCTTTGCAGCAATTTTTCAGAGAGTATTTCCTCTGCTTTGCAAATCTCCATTCTGTACATGAGTCAGAGCAGATCCTAGCCTCCTGTCAGTAAATAGTAGGTAATCAAGACCTCATGACCTACAAAACTTCTCAGATTTTCTGAAGAGTCATTCCAAAAGGTGACATCATGTCTTACAGTTAAGGGCTGCAACAATTTTAGAAGACAGTGATTTCATGTGTTAAATTTATTCCAACTTAAGATTCTCAAAATTGGCAATGTTTTCTAAACTGTACTATGACTGGCAGAACTACAGAGAATTTGAGAGGGTCTCAAAAAAAGAGAATCAGTAGGAAATAAGGGGCAAGCAGAAGTCCAAATGTGCAAATAATCTCAAAATCTGAAGAAGACCTGCACTTTTTAATTTGTAAAACACAGATACTGTATGCTCATGAGACAGAAGCCTCTCCATTCATGTACAATGCATAGAAGAGTTGATTCTGCCTAAAACAAGGCAGAACCACCAATACTTGAAGTTGTTGATCTCCAAATCATCCCATGACATAGACTTGTCCATAGTCATATGTGTGAATGTGTACACACACAGCACATGTACACATGAACTATAATTAAAATAAAACTCAACTGTGTATTATACACAACATCATATATGAGGCTTTAAAAAGTATTAAAAGTAAAAAATGAGAAAATGTAGGCATAAATTGTGCCCAAAACAAAGGCCTGTTGTTTACATTAGTTGTAACCACATTATATTCAAGCTCTAAAAGGCATTGGTAAAGATCAATATTATTTAAAATATTCAGTAAAGCATAAGAAGTTTGGTGTTGTAGAGGTGATAAAAGTTCTGAAACAAAAAGTGAAAATTCACAAAGCCTGTGTGAAAACAAGAGGAAAATCCACTCTTCCCATGTTTGCTTTAAATCCTCATTCTGTAGCCTAGCTTCCTATTTCATTCCTTTAGTTAAAGCTAAGGAAATGCAAGTTAAAAGTTGACTATCAAAAAAAATTAATTATATAATTTAAATTAAAAATGTTATTTTGCTTTATTACTTGATCACCTTTCTGCTTGGATTATTAAAAATTTACAAACATTGTAATTACCACAAATGAACTAACCAATTAATCAAACAGACATGGATGGCATTCTGTAAGATTAGCACATGTGTGTCTTAGTATATATCGTTTCAAAACCTGTATCAAGAGGACAGATGGAAGCAATGTCTTCATATGTGAATCACTAAACATACAAACAGAAGAGACACATTCATTGAGTTAACAAAATCCAGTGAAAAGTATAAAATACAAAAACAAACCTGTGACTTTGCCTAAGACAAGTGACCTCGCTCTCCGGAACTCAAGTTCTGGTGAGAAGTTATAGCTGAAGAGTTGCTTGTCCATCTGTAGGAAAGCAAAACAAAACCATAGCTCAGGTTTGAGAGAGCATAGGACAATTCTATCTGTAAAGAGCTTACAGTCTCACACAGGGCAGGTTTCTCTCTGGAATTCATTCAAGAGAGATTTGAAATGTCCCAGCAGTTGTCCCACAATGCACATAAGGTATTATTTCTTTACTCCTTGTAAAATATGGTCTTTTAAGGGCTTTCATTTCTTTACAAACCCTACAGGGCTATTGTCATATATTAATCTCCCTGCTGGGAATTTTCACAGGATTCTTCACTGAAAACAAGCCCATCCTGTACCTGCTCTGCCACATTAAATGGGACCCAGCTGTGCTGCCCATTCTCCCTTCTTCCTCTCCTCTTTTTCTTTCATCCACCACCATTTCTTTCCCTCTGTATCCCTGGCCTCCTCTCAGGTGTGGACTGTAGGAATTCCTACTCATGAAACAAACTTTGATAAATACTTTAGGAAAGGATGAAAATAATGCTGCCACTGTCAGAGCTGGCTGATCACCCTGAATTGGAAGGCTAATCAGAAGTCACAAATGGATTCTCCAGGCCTTGATTTCTAGGGTGCTCTTTTGGAAATCACTCTTGGCTTCAAGTATTGCTGATTCTGGTTTGCACCGTCTTCCTCCTCTTTCCTGGACTGTACCACACACATATTTCAATTTTTCTCAGTCTAGTCAGATCCAGTAGATTCTTCCAGTCTCTATTTTTTGAGGAAGAGTGTGAATATATGTATAGTATTTAAATGTCAGCAGACAACCCTAGGTATTGTTCCTCAAGTACATTCCACTTTTTGTCTGAAATAGAGTTTCTCTTTGGCTTAGAACTTTGCCAAATAAGTTAGGCTTCCTGGCCACCAGGAAACAGCTTTTCTCTACCTCCTCTCTTACCATCTCAGGGATTACAACTCTGTTTGTCATCCTTCCTAGATTATTATAAGCTTCTAAGATCTGAACTCAGATCTTCATTCTGGGAACCAAATACTCCTTCAACTAATCCCTGCCCCCTACCCTGCAATCTCCATCATGACCATCTAAATGAAAGTATCCTCATCATTTTATAGTGCAGAGGGAAGAAAGAAAGAGAAACAGTCATATATATATGATGGTGTGATTGAATTTGCTGTGTTTGGGAAAAATAAAATGGATGAGGATGAATAACTAATATTTCCATCTATTTCCTTCATCTACACACTTCCATTGAGTTATTCTTTTCAGGAACTTCTTGACATTGTAGTTTATTCTATAACTTTAGTACAAACTATTACCCACAGTGTGTGATTTAATGCTATTTTATTATTTTTTAATTAGACTATAACACTTATTTAATAAACACTGTATGAAACAGGACAAAATGCATAATTCTAAATATCTTTCTCCTTACAATGCTTTGAAATAGACCAGAGACAGAGAAAGAGCAGCAACAAAGGTGAATAAATTAGGCAAAGAACAAATTAGTACATAAACAACTGTGCAGGGACATGCTGTTCCTGAACTCACCTCTGTGTGTGTCTCCAAATAGCCAGGTTGTTTACCTGTCCTTCAAAAGGCAATGCTAACAGCAAAATTTGCAGAGATGAGGAAATACAGGAGTGCTGGGGATCTTACTTAGTGGCTGAGTACAGTAATAACCACCTGCCCTTTATTTCTGAAAGGTGTGCAGCATTCCTGAAATGCTACTGACTTGATAAAAGCAGAAGGTCTTTATTCTAGTCTTCTCTTCTTTCTTTTGTACTTCACAAATAGCAGTGCATGCTTATTATTTAAGGAGCTGTCTGTGCCCTTGGTGGGGACAAAGTGACATGGTTTCTGCCTCTGGGATAGGACCCAGGTCTGAGCTTCCAGGAGTATGGATGACTACTGTGAACATAAGTTTGGTTTGTGTATTAATGTGCATATTTTCTGGAACTTGTACCATCAGTGTACTAGCAGTGGAGGACCCTTTCCTTCTGAGGAATGTCCTCCCTGTTAATGTTAATGAGTCCATGGTTAGAAACAGCAAGAGTCCAGAAATTGAGAGTGTGGCTATTTCTCAGGAAAATAGTAAACACTAGGACCTTCAAGACAGCCCTTATAGCTATGGGAAAGATATGTAAATACAAGAGTTCAGAAATGTTTAGTTTTCCAACTGTGCAAAAATAAGGATGTAGTATGAATTGTCTGAGAGGCTTCATGAATGTAAAGGAACAAAAGCAGCTGCTCTGTGAGTAGACTTGTTAGAAAATCACTAAGGAAGGAGATAAAGAGGTTTAGGAGTGGTGATCACAAGAGATCTAACAAGACTGAGTATTTTGTATATGCTTACAAAGGCAGATGGATTCCTAAACTCAGAATTAGTTTAAGACAAAGCAAAATTAGGCCCATGTGTGGTGGAAATGGTTTCAGGGTCCCAACCAGCTAGCTTATTGTCTGTGTTTAGAAGAGGCAGGCAGATCTCTTGAGTTTTTTTTTTTTTTTCAGGGTTAAAAGGAAATGTATGTTTCTGTCTCCTAAGAATGAAGGGGTTGGAGTCATAGGATGGATCCTGATTCTTAAGATAATAAAAAGGAAAACTGGAATATATAACTGAATTGATATGTAAATGAAAAAAAAACAGGCTTTTGTTCTGCATGATATGAGCTACCAGAAAGCAATAGCTGCTCATTTTGAAAATTTTTACCAAGAGAAAACTGAGCTTTCTGGAGTACTCCAGAGAGCAAAATTCATCAGCTATTCAGACAGCTTTTACAATTTTTTTCTTCAGAGAGAGCTGTCTCAACCAGAGAGTTTTTAAAATAGCAAAAAGGCTGTCTAGAGCAGAGTAGAACACACAGACACACATACATACACATACACACACACACACACACACACACACACACACACACACACACACAAACCCTGAAAGCCATCTCAGCATAATCTACACTGCTTAGACCCATGATTTGACTCCAGGTCATTTCTTTTCGTCACTCCAACACTCCTTTCTCAAGAGTCTCTCTCCAAGTTGAAGCTGGTTCTTGGCAAACATTGACTATAAATTGATTGGTGAATATTACATAGAGAAAGGAAACTCATTCATCTTACTGTTTGCTCTGTGTTCTATGTGTCATTTTCTTTGTGAAGAGGATAGAGAATATAAAGGTATTACAGTATGATTTGTAAAATTCTCAACAAAACATGCACTATTTTAAAATCAAGGCTCATGTCCCAATCAGTGAAGTGTTTGCTATAGGAACACAAGGACCTGAGACTTTTTCCAGAACCTTTGTAAAATGTCAAATATAGTGGCAAGTATTTATAATCCCAGCAATTGAGAGCCAAGAAGATCTCTTGAGCTCACTGGAAATACAACCTAGTTACTTCTCTGTGATTTATATAACAATGAGAGTCCCATATCAATAAATAAATTAATAATAAATAAATACAAATAAAATAAAGGGAGGAGAGCACCTCCTCGGCACTGGAACCTGAGGTTGTGCTCTGGACTCAACATGGTAACCACATGCACTACATAAACAGGAAATTATAATTACAGCTTTTGTCATTTACCAACTAAGCATCTGCACTTCCCAACATACCCCACACATGTACAAATCAAAGGTTTTCTTCCTATTCATTTCAGGAATAGTTAAATGGGTAAATGGTAAAGTTCTGACATTATGTGAACTATTTGTGTTATATACCCAATAATTATTTCAGAACTTCTGTCTAATTGGAATAACTAATAGTCATTCTTATGTTTCCCCATAGGCCACATCAAAATATTCCCACTGTCATCCTCTAAAAATTTCTCCATGGCTCTCTATGTGGCATGTTTCAAAAAAGTGGAGACTCTTTCTGGCTGATTTTTGCCATATGTTACTCATTTCTAAATATATTCCTATGCAGTGATTACGGAGTGTTCAAAAAAAGAGGCACCAACCAGGATACTCTGAATCTTAAGCCCTAAAGTCATACCATTTGTCTTGGTTTGAGAATGAACTTGACACAAACTGGAATCTCCTGGAATAGAATCTCAGTGAGGGATTACCTGTACTGCATTGACCATTGGGCATGTCTGTAAGGAATTATCTTAAGATAATTGATTTGAGAAGACCCATCCCATTGTCAGTAGCACCACTGCCCAATCAGAGAATCCTAAACTGTATGAAAGTAGAGAAATCATGCTGTACATATGAAAACAACTGAGTATAAACACATTCTTCCCTCTCAGAATTTGAACATGACTAGTTGTTTCTACCACTTGACTTCACTCTTATGGTGAACTGTAATCTGAGACTATGGGCAAAAATAAACTTCTTCTGACTTAAATTGACTTTCTTTTCACAATATTTATCACAGCGACATCTGGCCTTTTCTACAAGGACAAACCAATTGCTATCACATAGCAGCTGCAAACATGTACAATCAATTTACTTAGTGCACAAATATTCGCTGAAGACATGCTGCTAGGAATGGGTAAAGAGGGAGCACTGCAATAACAAATGCAAACCAAGTTCCAATTTATATTAAACTTACAATCTAGGGAAGGGCTACATGATGTTAAGTATATTCCATGTCAGACAGCATGAGTTATTATGACAAAAAGAATAAAATGATACATCAATAATAAGCAGTATATAGGAAAAGTCAAGGGAATGGGTTGAAGAAAATTAGGAGAAATCTAGATCTAGATAGACATTGATATATTGGTAAATGTAAGACACTCAAAAGTATGTGATTGAATGAGATAAGCCTCGACATAACTATAGCTGTAAAACAGCAGGAGTCTAACAGAGTGAACTACTGGATAGGAGAGATGACTGAAAACCCACAGAGAGATAGCTTTGATCATCTAATGGCATAGAAAGAAACTTCAGGGAAGAATGTTGCCATTCAAACAAAATGTAAGTCAAGCCCCAAGGACTGAAAACAGTCTAGGCTGGCATGCAGCCATTTATTGTAGCAACATATTGGAAAAAATTCTAGGTGTAGGGAACTTTGGAATGCCCCTGGCATAATTGTTGTGAGAGGCATGCATTATAGGTTTTTCCAATTAGCGTCTGTGAGTTCTGGGCCACTGTGTGCCTTTCATTTCCAGAGAATCTAAGGCACTCCCTCAGGCACTGAAGTATTTAGACTGCTTTCTGTGTTCCCTTGGAAGCTTAACAGAAAAATTTGTCTTAGTTATTAATCCTTTACACTTTGTACAATTAGCAAACATAATTTTTTTTCTGGCAGCTACAGCTGTATTTATACTGTTAATCATCACTGTATTCTGTTTCCTATAAGGGTATAAAATGTCTGATTGCTCTCGATAAAATTGTCACAGCTTCAATTGTGCTGCAGCCCCTCCAATCGGAGCCTGGTTTTATTCTTTGACTGGACATATAAGGTAACCTTGGCCTGCTAAATAAGCATAGGTCACTTGCTTACACTTGGGGAAGTGAAATATTTCATTCTGTAGGGAATTTCATTAGACTTTATTTATTGGATATTTTGTTTATGTACATTTCAGATGTCATCCCCTTTCTCCATTTCCCCTCCCTAGAGCCCCCATATTCCATCTCCCCTCCTTTTTTTGTTTTTAATACCATTTTAATTACATGCATGTATTAAGGTTAGTTCTAGGTTGAGGGTTTAGGAATATAATAGATACAAATAGTCAAGGAACAAGCAAGACAATAAACACAAGTAATTAAAAAACAAGCAAGGCATTAAACACAATTCCATTAGACTTCTTAAGTAAATAATTGGAAGCTTTCAGGGAATTCTTGAAACTGCCCAGATATATTAGGACTGGGCCTTTAGCTCGTCAAATAAGTTGCCTGAAACAAGCATTTTTTTCTACCTATTGCTCTGCCTTGGAGTTGTACAGTGTTTGCCAGGTTTCCAGCTTTAGTGACTTTCCATTCATACTGGAGAGGATTTAGTTGATATAACTGTCTTTAAGAAATTTCTATTCCTTATTAACACCTCATCAATACTTCTATTAGTAATTTCAATAAAACCCATTGGTTCACTAATTTAGATTTAGTTGTTTTGTTATGTTGATTTACTGTTTGATCCCTATATGTAGTAAGTAGAAGTTTATTCATGCCTCCCCAGAAATACTTTACACAGCACCCCACCTTTGGGTTCTGCAAAAGTAACTTCACTCATGTCTTGACTAGTACAGTCTTTGCTTAACATGGTGGGGCCAAGGAGAAGGAAGGTAGAGTAGTTAATCTTGATTGTCAATTACCTGGAATTTTGAATCAATCACAATAGAAACAAACTTTGAAGCATATCTGTGCACGAATTTCTAGATTGGATTAACTGAGGTGTGAAGACATATCTCAATTGAGGGCAGCACTATCCTAAAGGCTGGGGTTCTAGAATAAATAAAAAGTAGAAAGTGAGCTGAGCACCAGCATTCATCTCTCTCTTCTTCCTGACTGGGAATGGAATGTGATCAAATGCCTGGCAATTATGGACTGTTCTCTCAAACTGTAAGCCAAAATTCATTTAAGTTCTTTCTTAGGTATTTTGTCACAGCAATGAATAAATTTACTCACATGGAAGATGCAGTTCGAAAATCAGGATATATCTACTTTTCCATAAAATTTGAATATAAAATAATAAAAAGCTTGCAATGTGAATAATGAGAAATGGATTTCTTCCCCTGAGCCTGGAAGATTTTCGTTAGTATATTTGCTACATTCAGTAATTACATGGTTTGTGCCTCAGTCAATTATTTGGTGGAACTTTAAAGATGTTTAAAAGTCAGGAAGACATAAAGATGTTAGAGATGTGCTTGGAAGAAGGCCATGAAATCTGACTCATATGTAGAATGTCAGGACATAGAGGGCTGGCTTATTGAGCTCAGCCATGGGAGAGAAAGTGTGTGTGCAAAAGTTCTCAGGTCCAGATAGGAGGAGATAGGCTAATGAGAATTTCTGATACATTCTATAGAGGATACATAGTTCACAAAGAAAAAGAGCAAAGTAATCTTCTGAGAAGGGTGGCATTGCATCTGTTGATGGCAAGGAAAGAGGATAATGTTTGATGTGACAAATTTGGAGGATACAAGAGGAATGGATTAAATTTACCTAAGCAAAACAGTGAATGATAAGCTGATTAACAATCTCACTTATGATCAAAGAAGATTATTTTAGACTTTGGATGGACTTTATTAAGATCTGTCCAGTTGGCTCTTTATACAGAGTCACTAATATTTCACAAAAGCCCATTACACTGTTTTCTCAGAAAGCTCTGTCTGTGTACACATAACCTTTCAAACCTTTCTCTATTTTTTCCTACCCGGGCAGCTTTTTCCTGTCTTTAACACACAGTTCACACTAGAAAGTAAGTAGTGATGTGTAGAAGAGACCTGTGCCTTCCAGAACACTTCTATATCATCTGTACTCTCTGTCTTTTTCCTTTACACCCCTTGGATTCATTTTTCCTTTTTTTCCCTCAATCTGTTTAGAGCTGATTAAACTTGACCACAACCAGAATCTTCAGTATTTCTTCTCCAATATTTTTTGATGGAATAGCTCTAGGAGGAGATTCAAGAATTTGCATTTCTAGTTCTTTCCCAAGTGATGACAATGCAAGTGAGAAGGAGGAACATGGCTAAAGGCTGCACTGGAGACTGTGGCAACTCTGTGCTCCAATATGTGGTTTGGTGGAGCTCATTCATGTGTGATGGAGAAGCCTTGGCATATACGCTGTGTGGAAAAATGAGAAGTGAAGTACCTGAATGGGAAGTTCTGGCCCATCTCGGCTCATCTTCAGCTGGTGTACTCTTCTATTGGGCAAATTCTCTGTGGTGGTGGTGAACACATGACTTTCTTCCTTGTTTAGTCGATAGTGAATCTGTAAACTTTCTTGTAAGAAAAAAAAAAGAGGTGAATTAGAATTAAGAATTGCAAGCACAACGTAGAAATCAAGGTCTTGTCAAATTGGTCATAAATCAAATTGTTGGTTATTTCTGTTTTTTGGACCACAATAATATGCAATAGATATTTTTAAAAATATTATTATGTTCATTACAGTTAAAATACAAAACTCTGCATACAGGTACTAATTAAAATGAGTGTGTCTCTTTGCTGTTGTTGTTATTGTTGTTTTGTGTATGTACCATTTTAAATTAAAATGTTAGTTTGAGGTTAAAACAATGGTGTAGACTTGTAATTTCAGCCATTTGCCCACTGAGACAGGATGGTCAGCCTTTCACACCAGTTGGACTATACAGAGAGAATCTGCCTCAAAAAGGCAAGTAGAAAGAAAGAGAAAGGAACAAGGACTGGTAGGATGGGGGTGGGGAAGAAAGAGAGAAGTGAGAGCGGGAAAGGAGAATGGAAGTAACAGATCCACTTTGACAAGCACACCCACAGACCTGTTTTGTAACTGGAATATGAGAGCATGACCATGACATGGTTACTCTCATGACATGATTCTCTAGCAATCATCTATCTTCTGAGATTGAGAGAAAGGAGACCTTCCTGTCTTCACCCACCTAGATGTAATATAATATCACCAGTTTAAGTGAGGTCTGCTTAAGGCAATGTGAATAACCTAAACATTCATGACTCCTTTGAACTTTCAACTTTTATCAGGAGAGTAGTTTTAAGCAGCTGCTCACTTTCCATGAGATCAGGTTACCAGTACACTAAATATTGATGTCAGAGCTTATCTAATAGATGGAAACTAAAAGAGATTCAGAAGACTCTGGAAAAGCTTATGCTGAACTTTTCTTTCGTGCCTTTTTGAGTGATAGGGGGGGAAGAAAATTGAGTGACACAGGAAAACAAAGCATTATAGAATATAGAGAATGACCAATGTGGTATGAATATCCTTTTATAATTTGAACGATCCTCTATATGAAAACCTGACACTGAAGACAGACATCATTGGCTTCCTTATCCTAGGAACATGCTCATTTCACCTTTCTAACATTTCTGCCTGAAGTCAGTGGGGTCAGCTGCACTGTACCGTTTGAGTCTCCCCCAGATCCCAATAATCATTCTCTCTAAGTACACAAAAGAGTAGAAAATGTTAGGGACAGAGGAAAGTGTCATACTATGAAGGACATTAAGGAGAAAAGTATATTTATGTAAATTCAGGCCAGGAGCCTGGGTTCCAATCCATTCCTTCACATATTCACATTTGTTTGACCTTCCTCTACTCACTCATTTTTCCCATTGCTGGCAATGCTAGGAAAACAAAAGACCTGTGTTCAAGATTTATATTGTTAGTCATTGTCCTAGTGCTTGAATCTCTTTCCTTTTTCTCTGTATCTCCTGTGAAAGATAATATTTACTGTCTCTCACTTCCCTAGAGTTTGCTATCCCCACACATTCTCTGAAACTTACACAATAGCAAACACTTTAGGTTTATAGTCCCAGTGGTAGCAGACTGTCACAGGGAATGTACTATCAATATAACAAACTAAAGAATAGGCCAAGTGCCAGGTCAGAGGTGCATTGAGAGCAATTCATCATTCTGTGTTTATCTCATGTGTGGTCTCATTTTTATATCTACTACATACTATCATTTCTGTACATTCAGAGGATACTTTCTCTTCATGAGTATGGGCAGAGATTTCTGTTTATAATACAAAAAAATTGAAAATAAAAGTGATTTTTTGAGGTACAATTATCTCTTTTTTCAGAAATATGTTTCTGAAATAAACATTTGTAATAAAATTCACTGTGGTCTTCTCTAGTTCTCCATAAAATTTTAGTGGGCCTTTTTAATGTTGATGCAATCAGATAGTTTTATCTATCTTTCTTTTCTACCTTTTTTATAACTTTGAGAAAAATTCTTTTTGTCTCTGTTTCTGTCTCTCTGTCTCTCTCTATGTCTCTCTGTCTGTCTGTCTCTCTTTCTATGTGAGTGTATGTTTATGTGTGTATGTGTGCGTGTGTATAAATTACTAGTTAAAAAATAATGGTGAGATCTGGTAAGATGTCTCAACAGGTAGAGGTGTTTTACTCCTTGGATCCAATCTCTGGGTCCTACACACAAGAATGAAAGACTGAGTCTCAAACATTGTTTTCTGACCTTCACACAAATGGCATTTCACACTGCACACTCATACAAAAATACAAAATTAATATAGTAATATATCAAAAAGTCTTTAGTTGAAAATGGTAGAGCAAAACTTATACTTAAAAAAGGAACTAAACACAGTAATGAGAAAGCTTTAAAGGATTCATATTAAAGGATTCTTTAAAGGAATCATATTCATATCCTGAAAATGCCCTCATCATATTGGAAAAATGCATCATTTGCCTTACTAAACATATTTCATCCTGGTTGAGTTCTTACCTTCCAAGTTCATCTAAAAGTTCATTGCTCCCCACTTTCTTTTATATATATTTGAAAAAAGATAGAGAGAGAAGGAAAGTGTTGGGAATTAAAGAACTTTTTAATATATTGGCTTAGTAACTTTAGAGTCTGTTGGTTCAGAAACTAAATCTAGCTGCCTTGTTGACCAAGATTTCTCCCTAGGCTTTTAAGAACACTGAAGCAGTCAAACATTAATGTCTGTAATTCCTACATGATATATATATATATATATATATATATATATATATATATATATGTTAACTCCAGAATTTAGATGCTCTGTTATTTTTTCTGTTAGTTCTTATTTAGCCCCCCTTTTGTGTGTATGTGTGTGTCTGTCTGTCTCTTTCTCTGTCCCTCTGTCTCTCTCTGACTCTCTCTGTCTCTCTGTTTGTGTGTATACAACTTGTGTGTGTATACAACTTGTGTGTGACTATGTGTGCATACATATGCAGTCAGAAAACAATGTCATGTCTGTCCATTTTTATTGAGCAGACATCTTTTATTTGAGACTGCTCATAGTTAGCTTGCTAGTTTCTGAGTTCCAGTTATTCTCTAGTCTCTGCCTGTTCCTGTTCACATTGGGCATGTTGAGATTACAGACATGGGTTATTGGGTCTTGTTTTATGTGGCATTCAGGCATATAAATTCAACTTCTGAAATTTGTGTAGCAAACGCTTTATGCATTGAGCCATCTTCCCACCTCCTTCTTTGTTACTTATGACAAGCTAACTAATCAGGTTCACAACTAATGCCAATTTATACATCTCTTCACATCCTTCATGTCTACTTAAAGGCACAACTTCAGGAACCATCACTCCTCCCTCCTTTATAATCTGTGTTTGTTTTATCATATCTATGAACACATTTTCATTTTACTGAAATGACATAAGATAAGAAAGCATTTTCTTATCTTAAAAGAAATATCTTGCCAGAGGTGGTGGCGCACACCTTTAATTCCAGCACTTGGGAGGCAGAGGCAGGCAGATTTCTGAGTTCTGAGTTCTAGATCAGCCAAGGCTATACAGAGAAACCCTGTCTCAAAAAAACAAACAAAAAAATCTGTTATATTTTCTATTCTTGTCTGGCCTCCACTGGAAATCCCTAGGTTTTGCCAATGCTTTCCATCTCCAATTCCTTTGAGTTTCTTTCCCTCAATCACAATTCTATGACATTTATTTGTAAATCCCCCTAAGACATCTAATGCTACTGACATCAGTGACA
This sequence comes from Rhabdomys dilectus, assembly GCA_019844195.1. Lineage (NCBI taxonomy): Eukaryota > Metazoa > Chordata > Mammalia > Rodentia > Muridae > Rhabdomys > Rhabdomys dilectus. The sequence goes on along the minus strand of JADRCG010000272.1, from coordinate 1,677,402 downwards.
TTTTTAAATTCAATTGCACATTCACAATCCATATCTAATTCTTGTTAGCATTTTACAAGGTCCTTCTCTTTCATGAGAAATTCAATATTTTCAGAATCTTTCTGCCTCTAGTTTTATTGTCAATTCACAGCCAATTCCTTCTGTGACATGATGATTGGTTTTCTTCTTGCTTTATCTTTGCTTAATGTTGAAATTATAGGGTATATACATCCCTGAATGTTTCTGTAAACTAGACTCAACAATCTCATAAGTCTTGTAGATCCATAGGTCATCTTTTTAAATTCCTAGGATGACTGGGGTCAGGGTCATTCTGGAAGTGTCAAATTTGAAGATTAATTACCAGCAGGTACTTCTTTGAAGGCTCCAGGAGGTCATGAAGAGTGCATGTGCATGTGTGCATGCACAGGTGTGTGTGTGTGTGTGTGTGCGTGTGTGCTTGTGCTTGTTTATGTACATGCACATGTATGTGTTTGTGCCTGCATCTTTGTGTGTATGTACTCTAATTTCTGGGAAATGCTGGCAATCTGTGTTCCTTTACATGAGTCAGCCCCACTCCTCCTCATACAGTTTCTATCATCAGGTTGAATGACCTTCTGACCTATCAAAGATATTTCTGTACCTCTGTATCCCTATCTTATTTGCCTTAAAAAGACTTTAGACTCTGTGTTTAACTCCCTATCTAATTCTTTACAGATTTTATAGAATACACAGAGGGACTAAGATTGCATCTGCAGCAAACAGAAATGAAAAAAATAATGGAGCCCACATGAGGCACCGAAATAGGATGACTTTTTGATCATACTCAAAAGCTGATTTATGATCTAAAATTATAAAACTCATACCAAAAATATAAAAAAATATTTCTTGAAAAAGACAAAGCTGAAATAAAAGTTCTTAATAGCTTAAAGATAAGTGAGACTACATCAACCTGATGTCTTTCTTAGCCTTTGAGGGCCAGGAACAAGTAGACAAGCTCTAGATTCCCATAAAGAAGGAAAGAACTGACTCCTGAATGCTGTTTTCTCATTCCACAAGAGGGCCTTGGCTTACACATAAATGCTTACACATAAATGCGTATTTCATAGATCCAGATACAAATAATATGTGAATTAAATATCATTTTAAAAACTTCTCAACAGCTACAAAAACAACAAACATATGCAAATTTTGACTAATAGAATGTGAAAAATCATTTCCTAACAAGTTACCTAACAAAGAGTTTAGTAGCATCCAAATGAATATAGAATTTACCACTCAACAGCCCTTCAAAAGAACCTGAATGAATCTGACACATCCTGAATGAGTATATCAAAGAAGAAACATACTATCCTATCCAAAGTGTGGAAAAAACTCTCAATCAGAAAAATGTCAAATGAGTCAAAACCATGTTTTTATTCTGATTGGCATGGGTATTACTAAAGTGAGAAGAGATGACAAGAAGCAAGAAGACTTAGCAAGACAATAAAGAAAGAGAACAGTGTAGATTATCCATGAAATGTATAGTATACAGCTTTTTGGAAAACAAGGTGAATGCTTCTACACAAGTGTTTAGATGTAGGAGTGATAAAAGTGCTTGCAGCCAAGGTGAAAAAAAACTGACTTTGCAGTATAACCCTTGATGTAGAAGAGGAGAACTGGTCTGTGTATGTTGTGCTCTGACCTCCACATGTGTACTGTCATGACAAGTG
>JADRCG010000272.1:1616915-1667578 GCA_019844195.1 Rhabdomys dilectus | reverse complement strand
CTCTCTCTCTCTCTCTCTCTCTCTCTCTCTCTCTCTCTCTCTCTCTCCTTCCTAACTGCAGATACAAAGTCACCAGCTGCCTCATGCTCCAGTGTCCACTCTTTCTGCCATGATGGACTGACTATAATTTAAAATTTTTGAGCCAAAGTAAACCACTCATTCCATAGTTGCTTTTGTAGGGTATATTTTCACAACCATGAGAAAGGTCAGCTGTACTGTCATTTTTCTGGAGAATAAAGTTTTCTTCAGCATCACATTTTATTTATTTATTTATTTATTTTGTAAATTCACTGTGTTTAAAATCAGCTCAGACTCACTACCAACCACAAAACAAAAGTATATCCTCCTCCTAGGAAATAACAATCTAAGTTCCAACTCCTTTTTTTTCTTTTTTCTTTTTTTTGTGCCCATTTTTTGGTGCCCAATGGAATCTAGTGGGAGTATCTATATAGTAGAGAGATATCAACATCCTACCTATGATGGCACAATATATACTTTGGGCCAAAAGACAGGCAACATTATGTCTTATGACTTCCTTCAGATTTAAACTATCCTTAAATGTGTAAATTTTGAAGTGTCATCAAAAATTTGAAGTGCTATCTCTGTTTCTTAGCTATAGAAGGAGGATGTTAATGTCTGTTTCATAAAGGTTTGTGTTAGACTCTGGCAAAATGTAAAGTAAGGAAGTAGCCTGTGCCATCTATTACAAGTATTCACCAAATAGCTTTTTTGAGTTTTACGTGTGTGTGTGTGTGTGTGTGTGTGAGTGTGTGTGTGTGTGTGTGTGTGTGTGTGTGTGTGTGAGTGTATGTGTGTGTCTGTCTATCTGTCTGTCTGCCTATCTGTCGGTCTTCATCTATTTGTCTGTGTGTGCACACTGTACAGCTGATCCCCTAACTTCACAAAGCTGATTGTCTCTGTTACCTATTGCTAGGATTACAAGTTTATGCTACCATTACTGACTTAAAACAAAATTTGGTTCTCGGACATTTACCTTAGATCTTCACATAGCTAAAGCATTAGATCTAAAAGAAAATGTTTTAATCCATCTGTATAACATGATTGAGGATATTTAGCATTTTTCTTCATCTACATATTCATTTATTTTCTAATTTTCTTCCTTAAGTATTTGTCTGTTGTGAGTTATCCTAAGGCTTCCAATAGGACTGTAGTGATGACTCGGTAGCTAAAATGTTTTCCTTGCAAAAATGTGTACAAGTCTTCAGATCCCCAGAACCCATGTAAATATAGACAAAGTAGCATATTTCTGTAACCCTAGTACTTCTACAGTCAGAGAAGAAGCAACAACAGGAGCATCTCAGAGGCTTTGGATGAGTTTGCTCAGTACACATGGTACAGAAAAAGAGATCCTGCTTTAAACAAGGAGGAAGTTGAGAGCTAACAGCTGAGGTTGTCCTCTGAGTCCAGCAATTGCAATACAGGAAGGTGTTGAGTAAGGCATGGAAAAGGCCTCATTATTACCCATGGTCATGGTTTCTCCATTGCCTCCATCAATAGGATCTAGAAGGGCTGGTACCTGTTATTTACAGATCATATCCTTTTCAGACCCTGTTCCTATTGCCATTCCACAAAAAAAATATCTTCTGACAGCTTACACAGGCTTCTGCTACAGCACCTCTCCTTTACAGCCTAGATATTTAAACATTAAGGACCTCTTTGTATAAAACAGTGGGCTAGGAAGCCTGTGCATTAATTAACATCTTCTACCTGGGGATATATGCTCAGTACATTCACTCTTTATAGATAGTACAGCTGGCAAACAAAACATCAGAGCTAATAGTCTACATTTTTATCCTGACAGTAAACTTGTGAATACATATGTCTGTTATAAGAGCTCATTGTTATCAGAGGTATTAGAGGACGGGTTCTCCTCTGAGCCAACCAACCAGCCCTAAACTATGTATTACAGTGGCCGTGCACATAGATTTTAAACAGAGTGTCAGCTGCAAGGCTCTGATTTATACCCCTGCCTCCACCTTTGAGACAGGGTCACATGTAGTTCATTATCATTTCACATTCCACATATAGTTAAGGATGGCCCTGAAATTGTATCAATGCATTTCCACATCCCAATTGCTGGGATTAAAACATGCACCACATTGCCTGGTGTATGTGATATTGGCAATAAAACCTACAGTTTCATGTAGTGAACACAATGTCTTTACCAACTGAGCCCAAGCCCCAGCATTATCAGCTTCTTTATTAAGAAGTTTATTTTAGTTCACTTTGCCTCAATTTCCTTCATCCTTCTTTGAGATGATACTGTTATTATCTATCAAATAAAATTACAGAACTTAAAAGGTTGCAAGAGCTCTGTGACCTTATTACCTAGAGTCTGTAATGTGTAAGGGTCATGGCAAGTCCTTAGATAATTCCTAAGCAAATAGCCACACCAAAATAATAGCAAAGCCATTTCTGAGACACATTCAACTATGCATTCACAACTCAGAAGAGTTATCTTTTTGTTTCAGTGTAAACCTGTTTTCCTTGGTGTGACTTTTTGTTCTACAAGAAATTGTTCCGTGTTGCTCAAACTGATTTCAATCTTACTATGTAGCAGAGGATCACCTTAAACATCTGAGCTTCTCCCTCTACTAACTCTGACAAGTGTGAGGCTTATACGCATGTGCTACCATGGGTAGTTTTATGTGGTACCATTAAGGATAGCTCCCTACCAACAGAGGTGCATCCCTGTTCCTAAATTTCTTGTTTGGTTATCACATTGAACAGAAGTCATGTACACTGAATAAGGTGACATGTAATGCTTTAGTATCCATACACATTGTGTCATATGACACTCCTGTATCCTTACATACTGTGTCATGTAATAATTTATTTCTTTGTTCATATTGTTCAATTTTCAAATCAGCTTAAGGAAAACATGCTCCTTCCTCATCTATTATTTCTCTAAGATGAAAAACATTGAAATACTTTGTTTTAGCTTATGAAATGCACATTTTATTGTGAATTATAATCACTATAATGAATGACACACAAATGAACTTCTTAACTTAATAACCACTAGTCACTTTCGTGTTTGTTGGTTAGTAGCTTTTCCTACTATTCTACACCCTTTGCTCTCCAAGGGTCCAATATACAATATTCTCTCTATTTTCAAGTTCCATTAGATGAACATTTTCCATTCCATACCTAAGTGAGATCTGTGGTTCTTTTTTGGCTCATTTCAAACACTATATTATGAGTTTTGATGGCAGATAGAAACTGTATTTGCTATTCTTGTATACATATATGTATATATGTGCTCTTGGGTGTGTGGAATGTGAGTGTAGCTGTAAGTGTATATGCATATGGAACACAGGTTGACAAAACCTATCTTCCTTTACAGTTTTTAACCTTGTCTTTTAATACAGGGTCTCTAACAGCACTGGGAGCACATAGGGTTATTAAAATGTTGGACCAGCTAACCCTAAGAATTAGATACCATTAGGTCCTAGCACTGGGGTTAAAATCATACACTATCATACCCAGATGTCTTATATAAATGTTAGAGATCCAACTAGGTTTTCATGCTTGTGATACAATGACTTCACTGATTGAGCTAGCTCCTTACCTTTTATTAGTTATTTTGCCTCATGCTACCAAAAATATCTGACAAAGGAAAATTAAGGGAACAAACATTCATTGGTTTCTGATTTCAGAGAAATTTCAGTCCACCATGGTAGGAAAGCCAGGCAGCCCACCCCATATATGTCTGCACTGCCTTAGGCAGAGCCTCCCTCATTGCAGGAAGCAGAGATACAAAGTTGTATCCTGCACAGAATACTAAGGGTAGGTTTTCTATCAGCCAGACCCCAATTTCTAAAGGACACACTGCCTTAAAATAGTGCCACCAGCTGTGACCAATCATTGAAGCTGTAAGCCTCAGGGGCACATTCAGCTTCAAACTGTGACATAGACATTGCTGTCAAACTTTATGGTTGGAGTCTCTGAGAGAGTAAATCATTCTAGCAAGATTATAGTAGTGGTGGTATTTCTCTTAACAGTTGAAATGCCTTCCCAGCCATGGATGGGAAAAGAAATTTGTCGATGACTTGGACTATTTTGGCTTAAATATTTTTCTCAGACCACAAGAATTTAGAGGCAACAGGACTACTGGCAACTATAGGCAACAAAATAAAAGGGATTTTGCTCTCGAAGACCCTTGATCAGAAAGAGCTGACAGCATGAAAAATTCCACAACACAGAATAGAAAGCTCAGCTGCCTTATGAATAGCTGTATTAAGGTCTCAAATAGGCATGATATTTTACTGCAAGATGCATTGTCTTCAGCTGGCAATTATAATAGTGAATGCTGAAATAGTGACAGTTTATTCTTAAATCAGTCTTTCTGATGTGCTCATTTTCTTTTCCCAGAAACCTTTCTGCTATCATAAGGCTCAGGGTTCAGGAAAGATAATGTTTGTCATCTAAGGTGGTGTGTGATAAAGAAGACAATTGCAGAAAGTCTCAGTTCACAAAGATTTTGCAGGAATACTGGCAGTCAAGTTACAAACATCTCATGGGTTTGGGAAAGAACAAAATATGAGAAAGTTATTATCATGGGAAAGGAAAGGGTCCTCACCGCAGCCAAGGCTAGCCTATCACATGTTGAGAAGCTGGAATCCCAGCATAATTAACATTTGCTGTTCAGGATGCATATGCTAGAGACAATCAAAATATTTTCAATGTTAAAATATCAATGAAGCATAGTTAGACTTTTCTACCGCATTCCAATTCCTGAGATGAAATACTCTAAACCCCAAACAAAGTGGGGTAGAAGAGAGTCTACTTCAGGTTCAATTCTGGATAATTGTGGAAAAATCAAAGTATGAACTTAAAATATCTCAGTCACAGTCAAAAGCAGAGGAAATAATTTCTTGAATTCTTGCTTAAGTTCATCTAGCTTTCTCCAGTCTTATTTACCTCAGAACTGGAACAATGCTGCCCACAATGGACAAATTCTCACAGATATACACCCAAGCAAAACACCTCTTGTCATTGTGATTTTCTTCCCACATCAATTGAGGCTATGCCAAGTTGACAGTTAAAGCCTGGAGTAAATAATATCTCGGGGAAGATCTCACTCCTTTTGCTAATTAGATTAGCCTGGTCACTGAGTTCTTAAGTATGTACTTGTATCTACCTCCCCAGGAGAAGGATTACAAGAGTATTGTGTACAGCTCTAACACACTTTTTACATAAGGTTTTCCAAGGTGGAACTCAGGTCCATGACTTAAAAAGCAAGCTCTTTATTGAGTAAGCTGTCTTTCTCAACCCCTACAGATGGTTTCTTAGCTCTGGTCTAGGGCTCACTGGACCCTAGCATCCCATTTAGGCACACTGAACTTGCTCCATGGAATAGTTTCACTAATCAATTTGAGTTACTAACATACCCCCCCATACCTATCTTACATATTTTTTTAAATAACTGAAAACATTGGTTTCTAATGCAACCCTTGCAAGGTGCCATTCTTGAATGATCCCTGCATTAGAATTGAGCTCCTAACAAACAAATCCACCTCTGCTCAGGGTGGATAAGACATTCATCATGCAGAGTCACCACAGATTTCTGAGGGTTTTTTTTTTTGGTTGTTTTTGTTGTTGTTGTTGTTGTTGTTTTGTTTTGTTTTCTTTTCTTTTTTCAGGCAAAGCAGCTAGCTACTGCCAGCAAGCATGCTACTTCCAGTTTGGAGATGATGCAGCAGATGGCACATCTTTCTGGCATTTTAGCAAGAAAATGTAGAATAGCAAACGCATATACAAGTAATGGCAAAATTCAATGATAGCTCTGGTAAACAGCATGATCATTTTATAAAATAGTATTAAATCTGTCAATCATTAATGGTCCATATTACAATCAACAGTGACAGAAGTCATAAGAATTATGAAAATCATACATATTAACAATGCATACAGACAAATGATAGAAACCTTGTGCTTAGCCAGTTTTTCCATTGTAATACAGCTAAGGTCAGAGCTATCATTCTGGTTTAGAAAAATTCATTGCTCTTCAAATCATTGTGGGATTAGTTTGGAGTAAGGTCATGAGGAAATCAGATGTTTCTAAGGCTTCAGAATTTTAGCCATGCAAGAATAAGAAACCACAGGTTATGTTAGTAGTTATAATCCTAGCACTTGGAGAGCAGAGAATGGATCCCTGGACTTATTGGCAAGTTAGGTAGTCTAGCTGACCTCATATGTATCATAAGTCAAGATGGATGGCTTCTGAGAAACAAGAGATGTGTTTCCCATCCTCGATATATGTACACCACTGCTTCTGCAATAGCTTTGACACAGGAAATATGATAGTTACTTTTGTTAATCAGTTAGCAAAAAAAAAATGTTACTAATGTATTGTGTATATATAGGTTTGGGAACAATGGATTGATGCTCTATATCCTATTTAAATTATCAGACGGTGGTTCAGGTTTTAAGAATTAGGAGCCATCTCGAGTGTCATGACAAATACCATTGATGTTACATTACTTCTAAAATTTACAATGATAGTCATAATTAGAAAAATGTTTAAAGACACTTGTAGGGTTTTTGGCATAATTCTAACACCTCTCTGAATATCCTAACTTTGCTAAGTGAGATTATGAATTTAAAGAATGCTGCTCTGCTGAGATTTGATTGTGCAGATAATGCTAATAAAATTATCCATAGCTTGAGGTCAGTATTTTCATTTTGGTCAAACCTCAGGAATGACTTGATCATGCTAGCCCTTTTTGTCCTGGGAATACATTTATTTCTGCCCATCATGTTAAAGTTTGTCTCTAACAACATCAACATGCTGGCAACCAAAGTACTTGACTTGAAACTTAAAATAGACCTCCAGACAGAGTTATTAATTTAACAGGCTAGCAAGCCAAGGACGGGTAATATTCTGCACAGAGCTTTACCAACCTAAGACATAAGTGCATTGCTTTTGATAATGTCTATTTCACAATAGGTATGAAAGGCATTCTTGTCAGAATCACCTGAGACAGGCACTCTTTGGTTTATTCAATAAAAAAGGGGGAGATGTGGAGAGCTTTTGGAGCTGTCTGCCAGGAATCTGACATTGGCTAAGGACAAGGAAATGGACTGCAGGCAGTAATCTGACATTAGGCTATGTTGCGGCCTGCTCGTCTCTGCCTGGCTTGGCCTCCCAAGTGCTGGGATCAAAGGCCTGTGCCACCAGTACAGGCCCAAACTGCCACTCCGGTTTTCGGGTTAGGGTCTAGAAAGAGAGAGAGTGGGATAAGGGGAAGAGACGCAAAGAATAGGGACAAGACAGAGGTTCTGGTCAAGTCTCTTATTGAAGGGAAATCTGGGGTATTTATTCACTTTTGCCATGTGTCTTGTAGGCAAGTGGATATGAGATAAGCCTTACAGGCATGAATAGCTGCTTTCTAGCCTCTTTCTGTTAAAAGTTAACTCCTAACAAGGCTAAAACAAAAAAGTAATTTCAGAAAGGAGTCTACACTCTATGCTAGAACTAAGAAATTTTAGGCAGGAATCTAAATCTTAGGCTAGAACAAAAAAGTATACTTCAGGAATGAAAATGACTTTGGGCTAGGACTGGGAAGTAGGTTCAGATATTTTGGTCATCCTGATACACCCTTAGAAATAGTGATCATGGGAGTGATCATGGGACTATATTTAGTGTGATGCTTGTTCTTTGACTATTTGCATCTATTGTATTGCTAGTTCCTCAACCTAGAATTGAATACTTGAATGTAATTTAAATGGTATAAAAGCAAAAGAGGAAGAGGAGGGATGAGATAGGGGGCTAATAGGGGGATGGGGAAAGGGGATAACATCTGAAATGTAAATAAGTATAATATTGAATTAAAAAAAAAAGAGAGAAAAAAAGAAAGTCAAGGGGGTTCTTCATGCCTATACCTCACAGAGAACACCAACTGCTAAAGGGAAATAAGATTTCTAACCTGCTTTTGTATAAATTTTGTTTTAGATTTTATTATATTCTTCAAATATTTTATTTACAAAATTTATTTGTAAATTTTTACTATATTTTTATTAAATTTATTTTTTTCCCTCAATATTTTCCAGAACTTTCCAACCTCTCTATTTTTCCAAACTCATTCTCCTCTCTCTCTCTCTCTCTCTCTCTCTGTTTGTTAAAGAATAAACAAAATAAAAATAAACCCAGACAAACTGAAAAAGAAGAGAATGAAAAGCTAAGTAAATTTAAAACCACTTAACATACATACAAACACACACACACACACACACACACACACACACACACACACACACGCGGGGGGTGGGGGGTGGGGGGGGAGTCAGCTTTGTGTTGATAAAATATTCTGGAAAAGAAGTTTATTTGGACAGAAAGGGGGAGTGTTGTTACTAGCCCCATGCTGTTTGTATTTTGAGGCTAATTCAGCTTGCCCAAAAGGAGCTGCCTGGAATGAGAAGTGAATCATGTACTCAAGACTTCATGTGACCCTGCTAATGAATAAACAAACCAATCACTGTTCAAATAAGTGAGACTTCCAGGTTGGACAAATAGACAGTGGAGGAGAAGAAAAAGGGTTTGAGAGTGGGAGAGGAGAAGAAAATATAGATAGGGAAGACCTCATTTCAGTTGACAGATCTGTTTGGACCAGCTATTGGAGGATTTAACTTAGAATGGCTAACAAATTAAGATGTTACTTGTGACCAGCGATTAAGTTACTATTGATTCTGAACTAAATATATGTGATGTTTTCCTTCACTCTGTGGATCAACTGGGTCCTAGAGAGAAAGGTAAGGAAGCAAAGCATGGGTTTGTAAGAAGTGTACTTCAAAAGGTTGTGGGAATTTTGAAGCATGGGGCTGGCATTGTAGCTACCTACCAGTGAAAACTTAATAGGCTGGATGGAGAGATTTCAGAGATCTGAGTCAGAGAGTCTCCATGAGATAAGAACAGGCCAGCTATGCCCTCCAGTGCCTGACTGGCAGGCCAGCTCCTGTAGCATGGATTGCATTTTTTTAAATAATTACCACAACCATGGAATCTGCCCTGAATGTGGTTGACATACCCAGTGATACTCCATTGGAGAAAGCTGATTTTCCATTTTGCAGAATGTTTCAATTGTAAATAGCTTCTTTGTTATAGGTGAGACTTGATATCCAACATTTGGTTTTAGTCCTTATTTATTTACTTTCTTATTTATTTATTTATTTATTTATTTATTTATTTATTTATTTTTGTTTTGAACCTGTGTAGGTATTATATGTGCTATCTTACTGTCTGTGAGAAAGGTATTAATGATATCATTATCATCCCATTACATGCTGAGTACCTTCCAGTAACATGAATGCTAGTCAGTATATGATTCTGGATTCTAGGATGGCACCAGGTGGAGTTCTCTGAGACATAAGTAAGTGTTAATATGTGCATCTCTCTTGGTGCTTCTCAAAGACACTGTTTCCTTGGAGTGAACAACCACCTCTGGCTCTTGCAATACTTCTGCCTACCATCTAAACTGGTTGTTAAGATCAAAGAACAAGAGTTGTGCAAGCAACCTAAGGGAGTTTGGAGACAACATTTTCAGCAGAAGATTTTTTGATTCCACAGACAAGATGATGCCATGATTTCATTCATGTAGCATCCAGAAATCCAGAAAAAGTCTGCTTAAATGTATGTAGCATTAGTTAACTTTTTTATTGAAGAGAACAAAATATCTGACCCCCCAAAAAAACTAAAGAAAGATTTATTTTGTCTCACAGGTAAAAAGGACTCATCATACTAGGGGATTCATGGCACCAAAGCTTCTCATGCCTGTGTCCTCAGCCAGAAAGAGGAGGTAAATGAATACTCGTGCTTAGTTTACTTTCTTATTTGTATAGAAAGCACATGAGTGATTCTAGACCCACTTACGATGAATTTTCTTAAATTATTAATATAGAGTAGAAAGTTTCTCACATACATGCTCAGAGATGTGTTTCCATCAAGTTGTTAATAAGACTGAGCTCTTATTGTGTGTCACTCTTTACTCCAGTCATGACAAAAGACCATCTTAGAATCAACCTAGTATTGATAGTTACTACAGCAGGACAATCCAGTGGCAACTAGGTTCATGATAATAGTAATGGAGCTACTGACACTTCCTAGCATGCTGAAGGCTAGAGAGTTAAAAGACACTCACCCAAGATTTCATCTCCTGTTCCTTTGTTTTACCCCTTTGTGAGTGAGAGTGGGAGGTACTAGAGTACACACAAACAGGAAAATGAACTAAAACCAAGACTCCCCAATGTAATTTCCTTGAAGTTGCCATTTAAGGTGGATTGTGACTTTATGCTGATGCAACAAATTGGTGCAGGGACTTTGTGGTGATGTAACTGTTTAGGGGTCATTCATGCTTCTGCAAGGAAGCGTGCTCTGTAAGCAAATCTTAAAAAGTCATGGGTTTATCAAGATGAACTTTGGGATATTTGTGCTTTGGTTTGTTGGTTCCCACCTGGGATGAAAATGTGTTTGTGTCTTGTCAGAAAAATATAATGCAACACTATCTGGATACCAACTGTGTAACACCATAACAGATACCTGACAGATTAAGGTCCTTTCTAAATAATGCATTCTTTAGACTGACCAACTTGCCAAATATAGACCATGCCAATCAATGATCCAGGTTTTATAATCTTAACCTTCTACTGTTCCCATGCCCTTGTGAACCCTTTGTTTATTAATCATACAGAAAGATAGAAAACAGTGGAAGAAAATAAGGTTGGGCAGCTTAGGACTCTACTCACAGAGGAGAAGATAAGAGAAAGGAGAGCTGGGTAGAAGATATTTAGGGTTGCTATTTTTAAGAATGTATTTTTCATACAGGCATCATACTTGGAGCATTGACAGCCAGTATACAGTGCTGCTATAAGTCAATGTCCTTAGAATACAGGCACTTAGCAGGAAAACATGCCTAATATAGTGCATGTGCAGGCAGGAGGAGAAAGCTGACTTAATCAGGGAAATAAGTTTCCAATAGCTTGTTTCTATTCTTTCTCATGATTTGTTGTCTGTGGTCCACTCTGCCAGGACAAAACTTCAGCTTTCAGCATGTAACAATATTCTAGACTTCACTAAATATATTTGTAAAAAGGGCAACCCTCAAAGTTAAAGTTTGAGCACAGAGATGAGCTGTTATTTAAAGCTGAAGAGAAATTAAGGACGCGTTATTCCTTTATCAAAAAGTAATTCATCCATGAAACAAGCACTGCATTTTTCAATACCTTTGGCAGTGTGCTAATTTATCCCCCACTTTACAAAGATTTAAACTTTCATTGGCAATTTATTGAGAAGCCTGACAAGTGTCAGGAGCCTATGGTCCAGTACACTTAGGCTTATTTAATTATTGCCAGGAGAACTGAGAGTCGGGCGGGACCTTCAAAGAAGAATTCTGTGTGTTGTTTCTTTGAGTTATATTGTATTGCTTTCATTTTAAAAAATTATTTGAATTTTCAATGTCATCTTTTTAGAAGCCCCTTCTGAAAGGAGAATGCAAACACACACACACATACACACACACACACACACACACACACACACACACACACACACACAAACACACACAAAACTGATTTCTCACCATAGGGAGCCACATTCATTACTTTCTCTTTTTTACTATAGTGTAGTATATTTCATGGATTTCAAATTGCCTCAATCTTTAAAATATTTCATATGTAAGTGTATGCCTGTATGTGATTGTTTGTGTGTCCACAGACACATACTTGTACATGACACAGTAGACATAGAAAAGTCAGAGGACATCCTCAGTTATGGGTCTCACCCTCCACATTCTTTGAGGCAGGATCTCTTGTCCTGTGATGCATTTCCTAGGTAAGCATGTCTGTGAGATTTCGGGGATTCTTCTGTGTCCAACTCCCATCTCATCACAGTTGCACTGGAATTAAAGACCCATGCTCATTTTAATATAAGTGGTTTTACGTTGGGTCCCCACAAAGCATCTCAATAAATCCTCAAACAAACCTAGGAGGTAAATGACCTGTCACAGGTGATAAGTATTTACAGAGGGAAGTGGACAGAACACAGACAACTACATGCTAAAGCACTGAGGAGCCAAAGAAATTAATGATCATTGAAAGCCTTCTTACCTCAAAACAAAAAAATGAAGTCACAGAATAAGTTAGGATTTTCTTTTTCATCTCAAGATGTATTTTCTGGCCAAGTGCAGCAAGGAGAATAAGAGCATGCCTTTTATCTGAGAAATGCTTTCTTCACACAGATGATAAATATTTCCTTAATCCCTAAACCTCTAATTAGAGGTCTAGTCCAAAAGTTAAATATACAATCCCCAAATCAGTCCACCTTGTCATTTAAAAAAAAGAGAGAAAAAAAGAAAAAAAGGAAAAAAAAAGCGATCCAAGAAGCTCAGGAGGCAGCCAGCTCTATGGTGCCATGACAATAAATAACCCTGTTATGTATTTATCTTTCACATGAGTTCCCCAAATACTTTGTAAACACTTTCTCACAAATCCTCAAAACCTGCTGTGAGACCATTGACCCTAAATCTACACATGAAAAGTTGGGTGCCTCAAGCATGCCCTTCCCCACTTTCTAACAAATAACATCACAAGAAAAGATAATAGTTTCTCACACTATACTGGAAAGAAAGCAACATTACTTAAAAACTCCAAACAATTGCACAGTTCTAAGACCACATTTTGCGTGTTGTTTAAAGTGGGAAATTACAAAGCAAGAAGATTGAGAGGCTTTTTTAAAATACAGCCACAAAATAGCTGGTCAACAGACAGAGCCAGAAACTCCATCTCTGCACATGCACCACAGGTGGCCAACAGGATCTAAAGAGAGAATACTGTGTGGAACCATAACATTCATTTCAGCCTCTGCTATCTGACTGTTAGCATTCTGTCTAAACTCCACCTCCACAGTTACCTGGCTACAACTAGGTATGTTCCTCCTCACAGTTACCTGGCAACAGCCAGGTAGGCCTAGCCTACTATTAAAGGGGCTGTTTGCCTTTCCCATGCCCTGAGTAAACTCTATTCTATACTATACCGGTGTGTGGCTGGTCCCTCAGGGGGAAGAGATGCCTCAGCATGCACCCGCTGAGGCATCTCCTTCCCCCATATCTCTCCACACACCCACAGCAATATTCTCTTTATCTTTTTATAAGCACATCAATGAACATGTTCATTCAGAAGCCTTTGATCATTCTCAGGCCAAGAAGGAGGCATATACTCTCCTCACTCCACTGCAGTCTTGTGACACTATTACCTCCTAGACACTTGGAGACTTGGCGAAGGTGTTGCTCTCTAAGTGGTTGTACATGTACATTCAGATTGTCCCACTTTTAGCTAAGGCTGTCTGGAGAAACTTGTATGGAGACATCTAAAATTGTTAAGTCATTCTGATTCCCTTTAGAAAACCATATACAGACAAGTTTACTCATTCTAACACTAAATGCTCTGCCTTAACTTGATCACTTCTACCAGTTTTTTGAATATGGGATTCTGACCTGGAACCTAAGTATGTATGTCTATCCCCCAAATCCTTTACTTTCTTTGGGCCAGCACTGATTGGAGAATTACTTGATGAAATGAAACACCTTTCCTCTGTTAAAAATGTTTCTTAAAAGAAGCCCATCTTCTGAAACTATTTTACACTTTGTCATAGACCATCCTCAACACCCTTTGTGCCTGAGTTAACATCTTTATGACTGGCAAATGAAACTTTTTGGAATATATTCACTTAAGAGGTCATGACTTCTCACCAACAAGATAATTGAAGGTCCTCAGATACTATTCCCTTAACCATGCTACCCAATATTTCACAAATGTATTCAAGAAGGGCCTTCATTCATGATTTTCTTTGTTTTGTTAGCATAAAAATTTCATCAAACTGTTACCACATTGGAACATAAGATTTGAGGTACACCAAATTTATGTTCTCTGAGTACACTGTTTTCTGTAGCCTTGGTCAGCTATAACTAGCGCTAGAATAATATGTATCCTATCCCTTTGAGGTGAGAATTGTGTGTTTATGTCGACACTTCACTCTTTTTTACTGACTCTGTGGGCATCAAAAGGCTAAACCATTGTTTTCTTACAAAATATTCTCCTAGATTCTTACAAAATATTCTCCTAGACTCTATGGAGATGTCCTATACTTCCTAGGTGTATGACTCCTACTAGAGACAGAGTACATATTTCAGAGAGCACTCTGGGAGCTAAGCTGTTTTCCTCAATGATGATATCATTAAAATGAATCAAACACAGTTCTTTACTTCTTTAATTTTCTGAAAGTCAATAATACTATATTCAGTTTTCTATTATATATTCATTGATGAGTATCTAGTATATTTTTTGTGTTATTGTAGAAACTTAAGATTAAAAAGAAGCTTTGATTTTGGTTTTAAACTTAAACATTAACTTCCCCCAGGGACACATCCAGGTAAGAGCACATTCCAGAGACTCAAACAAACATTCCAGGAAGAAAGACCCAAGATAGGAGTTTATTAGAGAGGTGGGCCCTTAACACAGTACACCTGGGTAAACAGAAGCCACTTAAGCTGACTCTCTTTGTTGTAAAAGATAAGGTGCAAATTTGAGTTACTTAGAAACCAGACCTAGGAAGAGAAACTGGGCCTGGGAATGGCTGTTGGAGTTTAGTCTTTGTGGTTATTGTTTAAGAGGTAATTTGTAACTGCCCTGATAAATTCTGTAAAAATAATATATAAGCTGCCTTAGCCTTAGTTTACGGTTCTTCTTGCCTGTGTGCAAGAGAACCCCAGTGCACTGGTTATCATTATCATTATCAATAAACCTCATGTTATTGTTAAATCCCATCTGTGAGTGTTTCTGCAGAAGCATGTCCTCTGGTTTGGAATCTTTAGGTCCAAAATTATCAATACAATATGTATGTTGAAGTTTGTCATTCAATATGGCTACATTTCAAGAGGATAATTAAGATCAAATGCTAACACTAAGACTAGAAGCTACCTCTTTGTGGAGACATACCATTACATCTTTCCTCAAGAGCTCATCATACTGGGCTGGCCAATCACTTGTCCAATGTCCCTCAGGAATGCTGGTTCACATTAAGCCAAACTAAAGGGATGGAAATAATAATTGTTTTTTGAATAGCATAATGCACCTTTCTTTCCCAGAATTCCTCAATACATCTCCATAATTGCCATGAGGTTATGTTGGATATGCCCTCCTTTCTGAGCAATGAAACTCTCCTTCATTTTTATTTTCAGATGCTAGGCAGAGCTTTCTTCGGTTTTTCTGAATTTCTGAAATTCCTTCCTTTTCTCCATTTGCCTAGTTACCAATTTCTACTCCTACCTCAAACTGTATGACTTTCTCCTGCTCTTCTGTCTCTCTGTCCTTTGTGCAGCTGCAGAGAGTAAATTTGCCTACTTTATAGTTTGTTTTAAACTCTAAATAAGTTATCCTTGAGTTTCTTTTTGAGTCCATGCTTGACTATTTTTATTAAAGAAACTAAAAACGTTGAAAGGCAATAGTAATTTTCTAAGTAACAAAATGATGTCTTAAAAGACAGTCCTACAGTCCTTCATCTTACAGGATTACTATTCTTCAAAGAAAAGACACAAGATGAGTCAGAAATCTATCTCTATATCTTTCTCTTTACACTTGCATGCATGTTCACACACACACACACACACACACACACACACACACACACAACTCTTGCCTGCTGTTTCACTCTTCCTCATCTTCTCCATCTCCCTATAATATAAACACATAACCATAAGTAGAACCCTCACTAGACAATAGCTCTGTCTGCCAGAACTTTATTTTGTACACCTTGTCTTCAAACGCTGTAGAAAAATGAGCTGCCTCTTTAAGTTACTCAATCAGAAGCATATTCCCTGCAACCTGCACAGACAAAACTCTCCTTAGTATGGATTTATAGAGTTACTTATATCTTATATTTCATTAGGTTATTTTTTATATAAGCCTTTGATTAGTATTCCTTGTATAAGGACTTACAGCATGGATATTTTGCATTACTTATTTTGTTTTCCTTAGGTGATAGTTTCTAAAGGTGGGAAGCTCTACATTCATCATGACTGAAACTTAGAGAGAGTATATATCATGCTTATCTGCTGACTTGGGATTAAAGGATTTGGCTTGAAAGTACACAAGACTATTACACCGTCACATACACTCTCTTCAGTTTTCATCATTTCTGATGATCCCCCTACCTCACTTTATAGGATATGTTACACAATGATTAGAAAAAAAGCAATTCTTAAATATTCTTCGTTTCATGCTTCTGAGTAGATAAATCTACTCTCCCATTGCAATGGTAGTCACATAATGTGACAATACTCACAGCTTTATCTTTCGCCATATGCAATTAATTTTCTGCCTTTGAAATGCTCACCCTCTAGGCTCTGGGCAGGTTCCATTTTCTGTTTTAATTATACTTTAATATCTAATGCAGAGTTGGTCTGATAACCCAAAATTAAGCTAATAGTTTGTATTATTACTGCTATCAATAGATGATGAAATGCTTCATAAATTACTGTCTTTGAGATACAAACATATATATCATTTTCTTTTGTCTTAACTCAGTTGGTTAAAATATTATACACTGAGTAACCCTTAACCTAAGTATGAGTTTTTATTTTTCTAATATTTCCATCAGCTAGTAATCCAAGTTTGCCTTGTTTAGTTTTTCCTCCTAGAAAGGGATCTCATGTTTACAGGTTGTGGCTGACTTCCCAACTTTGCCCCTACATGCTAGGTGAAAAACAGTGATAAAGTCCTTGTCCAGCCTCATGAGTGTTTTTTTCTTTGGGATCAGAGCTTCACACCCATTCAACTCATTTGATCTATTCATTCTAAAATTCCAAATCTAATTTAACTGAAGAGGAAGAAATTAGGACTTCAATAACCAGGCTAGGAAGAGTTAAAACTCTGTTCAAAATAATATTAGGAGCAAACCAATAAAATTAAAACGTGTTCATTGCAACAATAACAAAAGAGAAATGAAAAATGGTGTAAGCATATCATTCTACCCACGTGTCTTTATAACCCTGCTCAGACCCACCACTTAGCACAGTGGATTAGTTCTATGATACTGGAAATATCCTATGCTTGAGAAGCACTCATGGCCATTACTGAAAGTATAAAACTATCAGAACAACATTATTATGAACTGGAATATGGAAGGGAAGGAAAAAATTATTTAAAGCCCATGCATGTACGCAATGATGCAATCAATCCTAGCCTGGAAACTATCACTAGACAGAACAATCCCAGAAACAGAAGTAGTGAAAGCTGAGTGAGAAAAAAAAAAGTGAAAATTAAAAACAAACAAACAGCCTTCCAGTCTAGGCTAAAGCACTGAGCAGATCCAGGGAGGCAGCTCTGCCCCTAATCTCACAGAATCCAGAGGAAGCCTCTCAGGAGCTCTAACCCAGACAGTATCTTAGGTAAGGAGACAGCAATAGGGGCCTCAAACAGGGAGTAAGTGGGACCCACTAGGACCCAAAAAGTCACTCCTGGCCTGCAGCACTGGTTCCTTCTTGTCTGCACCAGTGCACTGAACAGATCTTGGGCCCCAGCTCTAACCTCGGTAGTAACACCTACCCTACACATTTCTGATACAGCCACGATAATAGAAAAGACAGACTCCAGTTAGAGACAGGGCAGATAGCACTAAGGAGATCCAGATGGTAAAAGGCAAACACAAGAACATAAACATTAGCAACCCAGGGTATTTGGCATCATTAGAACCTAGTTCTCTGACACAAGAAAATTGTGTGTCATGAATTCCCCATGTCACCAGGAAAGCAAGATTCAGATTTAAATACATTTCTAATGATGATGATAGAGGACTTTAAGAAGGACATAAATTATACTATCAAAGAATTTGAGGAGAACACAGGTAAACAGGTAGAAACCCTTAAAGAGGAAACACAAAAATCCCTTAAAGAATTACAAGAGAACACAACCAAACAGGTGAAGGAATTGAACAAAATCATCCAGGACTTAAAAATGGAAGTTGAAACAATCAGGAAATCACAAAAGGAGACTACTCTCAAGATAGGAAACCTAGGAAAAAAATCAGGCATCATAGATGCAAGCATTACCAACAGAATACAAGAGATAGAAGAGAAAATCTCAGTTGCAGAAGATACCAAAGAAAATATTGACACAACTGTCGAAGAAAACACAAAATACAAAAAGTTTTTAGCACAAAACATTCAGGAAATCCAGGACACAATGAGAAAACCAAACTGAAGGATAATATGTGTAGATGAGAGGATTCTCAACTTAAAGGACCAATAAATACCTTCAACAAAATTATAGAAGAAAACTTTCCTAATCTAAAGAATGAGATGCCCATAAACTTACAAGAAGCTATAGAATTCCATATAGACTAGACCAGAAAAAAAATTACCTCCCATCACACAATAATCAAAACACCAAGTGCACAAAACAAAGAAAGAATATTAAATGCAGTAAAGGGAAAAGGCCAAGTAATATATAAAGGCAAACCTATCAGAATTACATCAGACTTCTCACCAGATACTATAAAAGCTAGAAGATGCTGTACAGATGTCATACAGACCCTAAGAGATGACAAATGCCAGCCCAGCCTACTATACTCAGCAAAACTCTCAATTACCATAAATGGAGAAACCAAGATATTCCACTACAAAACCAAATTTACACAATATCTTTCCACAAACCCAACATTACAAAGGATAATAGCAGGAAAAGCTCCAATACAAGGAGGGAAATTATTCCCCAGAAAGAGCAAGAAAGTAGTCCTCTTCCAACAAATCCAAAAGAAGATAACCACACAAAGATAATTCCACCTCTAATATTTACTTTGAGAGAAAAGATTTGAGAGGATGGTTTTCAGCTGACATTTATTCTAAAACCAAGAAAAAAAGCCAGGTTCAGAACTAATTCTTTAGTTAGGAAAGATGACAGAGATTCTGGTTAGTCAACAAAATGATGGACTTGGTATTAGGTCTATCTTGTACCTTACTGACACAAATTGTTATAGTTATGCTGTAATCGTATTTTGAGAAAAAAGTTTTATTTTAACAGGATGAGTGATATGTAGGAGGAGCTAAGGTGGGAGGAGTAAGGAGAGGAAGAAGAGGAGTAAGGAGAGAAGGAGAGCAGAGGAGAAGCTAGGTGACAGGGGAGGAGGGAGGGGGAACATGGAGTCGAAAAGCTTTCGTATCTCCGCCAGTCAAAGATAGTTGATATATCTAGATTGGGTATTTGATTACACTTCTGATTGTATGGGCATTATGTTATTGAACATTACCAAACTTATCAAACTTCTGATTAACATTAAATAAGGTATAAAAGGAAAAAGGAGAAGGGGGGGATGGAATAGGGGTTTTCTAGGGAGGCGAAATGGAGAAAGGTGATGGCATCTGAAATGTAAATAAAATATCCAATAAAACATAAATTAAAAATAAAACAAAACAAAACAGAAACAATCTAGGGCATGCTTCCTCAACTTTGTGCTTCAGAATTACTTCTGCCCACAGGAACTCAAGAATATATTGGTGTCATACATGGCAACAGCTTCCTCTTTAGAGCTTCACTGAGAAAAAGCAATGAGAATAAGCACATTCTTATGTCAACTAACCATATCTGGAAACTGTTAGGCTTCACATATTGAAGACATTTTCTGTGTTGATCTTTCTTTATTTCTGTTTCTCTTGAGCTATTACATATAGTATCTTATATGTATAAATATAAGTATATAGTATCTTAGGGCATAATTATACTTTTTGAGGTACGGGAAATCAGAAATTCAGAGTGTGAACCTGATAAATTCATGAGATCTGAAAAATTTTGATAAAAGAGAAATGCTGAGGTAAAAGCACACATATCAGTCAGTGCCTGAGGCAGCTGAGCAACCTCAAAGTGAAGGTGATATGGGAGCATCATTTCAATGTTGTACTGGATAAACTTTAGCAAAGATTGTTAGCTTTACTTGTACATATTCTAATTCATCTTCTTTTTTTCAACCAGCAATTGAAATTAAAAAACCCAATTAAAAACCTTGCATGACCTTCCAGTCTCCCTCTGTATCTGGAGCTAAGGATGTCCCACAGCCATCACACCAAACTCCCACCTGGAGAGAATTGGTCTCCCAAGAATGCTCTCACTCCTAAGCCCAGAGGTGAGAGCATCACTTTTTCTCCATAACTGTCCAAAATGGAACTACCCCCCCCCCCACCCTCAGGTATGCACAAAGCATAGAAACTGCAGAGCAGGTAGAGACAGAATTTTTCTGGTCTCCATCTGACCACATACCTTCACAAGCAAATCCTACACAAGAGAGAGCTGGTCTCCCAGGAGTACTGACATAATTAAGATCACAGGCTCATTGGGACAAGCTCCAATCAGAGACAGTAAAACCAACTAACACTAGAGATAACCAGAAAGAAAGAGGCGAGCACAAGAACATAAGAGTAGGAAAAAAATATGGCTGGAGAACCACAGGGTCTCTCATGCCATGCTGTGTGTAGTTGGCTGAGAATGCCCTGGGTTCCTCCAGCTGTAACTTAGGCCTGTCTGCTCACTAAAGGTCTCTGCTGTGGCTCTATGGCTCTTCATGGCATGGCCCCAACACACGAGGAAGTTCTTGGGTTTCCAAAACTGGTTTATTGGCATGGCAGATGGTAGATGGATCTGGATGTGAGCCTCCCCAAAACCCAGGGCAGACCTGAGTTAAATAGGGAGGGGAAGAGAGGGGAAGGGCTGGAGAGGAATGCTTAATCGGCTCCACCCTCTGGCCTACAGGTACCTCATTAGTATGTAAATCTTTCTAGGGCCTAAGGCCTGTTTATCATGCCCACCTGTGTACATGTCTGAAGGGTGAAGGTGAAATGGAGGTTAGACCTCATGTCAGGCTGGACACATAAGCAACAGAAACCAAGACTACTTGGCATCATCAGAACCCAGTTCTCCCACTACAGCAAGTCCTGGATACCTCACCAAACCAGAAAAACAAAAGTCAGATTTAAAATGACATCTCATGATGATGACAGAGGACTTTGACCATGACATAGCATTTAGGTAGAGACCCATGGCTCCAGCTGTATATGTAAGGGAGGATGGCCCTGTCAGGCATAGGTGGGAGAGGAGATCTTTGGTCCCATGAAGGCTGGACACTGTGTGTGGGGGGAATTCAAGGATGGGGAAGTGGGAGTGTGGGGATAGGTGGAGGCACATTCTCATTGAAGCAGGAGGAGGGGGATGGGATGGGGGTTCCTGAGTGGGGGAGGGGAATATGGAAGGCAGAGAACATCTGAATTGTAAATAAAATATCAAATAAAAATGAATAAAAAAAAGAAATACAGGAGAACATACATAAACAGGTAGAAGTACTTAAAAAGGAAACACAAAAATCCCTTAAAGAATTACAGGAAAACACAAGCAAACAGGTGAAGGAGTTGCAAAAACCATCCAAGATCTAAAAATGGAAATAGAAACTTTCAGAAATCACAAAAGGAGATGACCCTGAGAATAGAAAACCTAGAAAAAAGATCAAGAGTCATAGATGCAAACATCACCAACAGAATACAAAAGATAGATGAGAGAATCTCAGGGACTAAGGATACCATAAAAACATGACACAACAGTCAAAGAAAATGCAAAATGCAAAGAGCTCCTAACCCAAAACATCCAGGAAACCCAGAACCCAATGAGAAGATCAAACTTAGATATAGAAGAGAGTGAAGATTCCCAACTTAAAGGGCCAGCAAATATCTTCAACAAAATTATATAAGAAAACTTCCTAAACTTAAAGAAAGAGATGCCCATGAATATACACGAAACCTACAGAAATCCAAATAGATTGGACCAGAAAAGAAATTCCTCACAGTCACATAATAATCAAAACACCAAATGCACAAAATAAGGAAAAAATATTAAAAGCAGTAAGAAAAAAAGGACAAAAACATATAAAGGAAGATCTATCAGAATTACACCAGACTAAAATAGCCAGATGATCCTTGGCAGATGTCAGATAGAACCTAAGAGAACACAAATGCCAGCTCAGGCTACTATAGTCAGCAAAAACTCTCAATTACCATAGATGGAGAAACCAAGATATTCCATGATAAAAAACAAATTTATACAATATCTTTCCACAAATCAAGCCCTACAAAGGATAATAGATAGAAAACTCCAACACAAGGAGAGAAACTACACCCTAGAAAAAGCAAGAAAGTAATCACTGCTCCTTAATATCTCTTAATATCAATGGACTCAATTCTCCAATAAAAAGATAGTGACTAGCAGATTGGATACCTAAATAGGACCCAGATTTTGGCTGCATATAGGAAACACACCTCAGGTATAAAGACAGATGCTACCTCAGAGCAAAAGGCTGGAAATTTTTTTTCATGTAAATGGTCCCAAGAAACAAGCTAGAGTAGCCATTCTATTGTCAAATAAAATCAACTTTCAACCAAAAGTTATTAAAAAGGATAAGGAAGGAAACTTCATACCCATCAAAGTAAAAATCTACCAAGATGAACTCTTAATTCTGAACATCTATTCTCCAAATGCAAGGGCACACACATTCATAAAAGAAACTTAACTAAAGCTCAAAGCACATATTGTACCTCACACAATAATTATGGGAGCCTTCAACACTACACTTTCAACAATGGAAAGATCATGGAAACAGAAACTAAACAAAGAGAGTGAAACTAACAGAAGTTATGAACCAAATGGATTTAACAGATATCTATAGAGCATTTCATCCTAAAACAAAAGAATTTACCTTCTTCTCAGCACCTCCAAAATTGACCTCATTATCATTCAAAAAACAGGCCTCAACAGATAGAAGAGAATGAAATAATTTCATGCATCCTATCAGATCACCATGGACTAAGACTGGTCTTCAACAACAACAACAACAACAACAACAACAACAACAACAACAACCAGAAAGCCCACAAACACATGGAAGCTAAACAACACTCTACTCAATGTTAACTTGGCCAATGAAGAAATAAACAAAGTCATTAAAAATGTTTTAGAATTTAAGGACAATAAAGGCAAAACATAACCAAGCTGATGGTACAGAATAAAAGCAGTGCTAAGAGAAAACTCATAGCTCTGAATTTCTCCAAAAAGAAACTGGAGAAAGCATGCACTTGCAGATTAACAGTACATGTGAAAGATCTAGAAAAAGAAGCAAAGCAAATATACCCACAAGGAGGAGATGGCAGGAAATAATCAAACTCAGAGCTGTTATCAATGAAGTAGAAACAAACAAACGAACAAAAACTATACAAAGAATCAACAAGATCAGAAGCTGGTTCTTTGAGAAAATCATCAAGATAGATAAGACCTTGGGAGACTAATCAGAGGGTAGAGAGACAGTATCCAAATTAACAAAATCAGAAATGAAAAGGGAAACATAATAATGGAAGCTGAGGTAATCCAAAGAATCATGAGATCCTATTACAAAAGCCTATACTCAACAAAGCTGGAAAATCTGGATGAAAAAAACAATTTTTTAGAACAGTACCAGGCACCAAAGTTAAATCAGGATCAGATAAATCATCTAAAGGGTCCCATAACCTCTAAAGAAATAGAACCAGTATTATAAGTCTCCCAATCAAAAAAGCCACAGACCAGATGTGTTTAGTGCAGAATTCGATCAGACCTTCAAGGAAGATCTAATACCAATACTCTTCAAATTATTCCACAAAATAGAAACAGAAGAAGCACTACCCAATTTGTCCTATGAAGGCACAATTATGCTCATATCTAAATAACACAAAGTCTCAAAAAAGGAAGAGAACTTCAGATCAAATTTTCTTATTAATATTGATACAAATATACTTGGTAAAATTCTCACAAATTGAATCCAAGAACACATAAAAAGGATCACCCATCATGATCAACAACTAGATTTCATCCCAGGGCAGCAGGAATGGTTCAATATAGGAAAATTCATCAACATAATCCAATATACATATCTTTGTTGAGTATAGACTTTTGTAATAGCATCTCATGATGTTTTGAATTACCTCAGTTTCCATTGTTATGTCTCCCTTTTCATTTCTGATTTTGTTAATTTGGATACTGTCTCTCTCTACTCTCTGACTATATATAAATTAGCTTCCTCCTCTGTATTAGGGCTAGACAAGGCAACAAAGTTGTGGGGGGGGGTCCCAAAGGGAGGCAACAGAGTTAGAGACAGTTTCTGTTCCCATTGTTATAATCAAGTTACACACCTGTAATATATGTGCAGAGGACCTAGATTAATCTCAGGCCAGCTTCCTGGTTGGTGGGTCAGTTTTTGTGAGCCCCTATGTACTGATATTAGTTGATTCTGTGGGTTTTCTGTCAAAGTCTTCTTTCCATCTAGATTATTTCAGAAATCTAATCATTCCAACTCTACCTTCATTTCATTTTGCACATTTTACCTAGTTTCTGATCTGTCCCTTTTCACATAGTGTGGAATTAGCACCCAGTTTTTCTTTATTTCAGTCTTTCATATTTAGCATACAAGTTACCACTATGAGGGTGTAGTGAAACAATAAGAATAGTCCCTCAGTTGTGTGTTTGAGGCATGAGTTGATGGAAGAAGTAACAAAAAATTCTAAATTAAGTTTTTGTCTGGACTACTAGGCCACCCACAGCATGAGGAAATTTAAAGAGGAAGTCTCATGGGTGGGTAGGAGTAGGAGGGAGAGAATCAAATCAAGATTAGCATTGACAAAGCCAGTTAGCAGAGAAACCCCTCCCCTGAAAGCTACCCATTAACAAAACACAGCATGTGCAAAATAAGTCTCTGGGGAAAAGAAAGTAATTATGTAAATTATCTATAAAGGACCTGGCATTGTGGGCCTAAAAATTTGAGCCTGTGCTCTTCCTGGACTACTAGACTACTGCCATGTTCAGGACTGCCTTTCTCCTTCTTAATAAGCTGTCTATTGTTACCACTATCCATGTGCCCTGGTAAAATTGTCCCAGGAGACAAGAACCCATACATCTCAGTTAATGTGTTCTAGGGTTGGATCCACATTTTTAGCAGAAGAGTATTCTGTATCAAAAATCTTTCTTGTGAGTCAGCCTGAGAAGCCGCTGTGCACACCCGAGTGTTTAAGCTGACCTAGGACATACACATTCAACAGGTAAGACCTTTGCATCTTCTTGTTTTCTGAACTTAGTCAGGGTTTCTAAAATGCCAATATCTATAGAGTCAGGTGGAGCTTCTAATAAAGGGAGTTTAAGAATATCTTGAAAGGAAAATACGAGAAAATATGCCAGGGAGAAATTCAAGAATGATTCTCAGTTAAAGAAAGGTCAATTATTTAAAAAAAAAATAGGTGTTTCAAAGATTAAAATCCCATAATTCTAGCATTTAGAGACTTGGAGAGCAGACATGAAAGATACAGTGAGATTCTCCCACAAGGTAAACAAACAAACAAACAAACAAAAAACTTAACCTCTGAGAGTGTACATCAACTTCAATTTAATGTTGTCTTTTATAAGAGTTATCTTGGTCCTGGTGTCTATTCCCAGCAATGTAAACCCT
Source organism: Rhabdomys dilectus (assembly GCA_019844195.1). Lineage (NCBI taxonomy): Eukaryota > Metazoa > Chordata > Mammalia > Rodentia > Muridae > Rhabdomys > Rhabdomys dilectus. Next base: position 1,642,008 of record JADRCG010000272.1, on the reverse strand, counting down.
GACTAAGATAACAAACAAATCATGCCAAGGATGTCAAGTTGACTGAGACAGTAAAGGTGATTGCAGTGATACCTGAGGACCTGAATTCTATCTCTGAGGCCACATGGTAGAATGAAAGAAGATACTCCTGAATGTTTTCCTCTGACCACACATATGTCGTGGCATGTTGAAAACACACACACACACACACACACACACACACACACACACACACACTCATGCATGTGCATGCACACAGACATGAATAAATAAATTTAATTGAAATTTGGTAAAATAAGTAATGGAACCATGTAACAGTAAGTACAATTTTAAAATAAATACAAAAATTAATTCAAAATGTCAAAACTTCTTCAATAGAAGAGATAAAAATAAAATAGATAAAAAAATAAAATAAATTTAAAAATAATATAAAATTATATAAAATTATATAATTATAAAAAACATAATATAAATTTATTTATAAAAATAAATAAAATTATAGATACAAGTAAAAAATTATAGGTACAAGTTTGAACCTCTTTGAGTCCACTAATTAGTTCTAATTTATAAAAGTAAAATTAGAAACAATAAAGGAAAGATAAATTGAGCTGTATCAGAATAAAGGAGATTTCTGTTTAAAATGATAAAATGAGGACTATGAGAACAAAACCGATAGAATGACAAGATGCATTTGCTGATTATACTTTATAAGGGACATATATTCAGAAAACAGAAAAATAAATTTCAACCAAATTGCAATGAGAATAAAATCCTGCAAAACCTTCAAATATGCAGGTATTCAAAGAACATTGAAACAATTGTAGTGATTTAAAAGAATGTTTAGCATGATTAAACATGATTAGGTATGAGCAAGTCAGAGCCACAGTATGGCACCAATTCCTATACAATAGTATGTCTGCTATAAGAGAAGTGTTCATGTACAGGTGTGTGAGCCTACAAAAATACACTAGTTTTCATACACTTATGCTAAGGATGGAATTTCTGCCACACATGTTGAACAACACTTTGGCAGTTCTGCAAGAGATGAACCATGGAGTAGCAACATGACTCAGTAGATAGGTACACTTATTACTCAACAAGCTTTGTGACCTGAATTTTATTCCCAGTGGTACACAGTGATGTTAGGTCTAAATCAAAAAAAAAAAAAAAGAAAGAAAAAAGAAAAAGAAAGAAAGAAAGAAAGAAAGAAAGAAAGAAAGAAAGAAAGGAAGAAAGAAAGAAGGAAAGAAAAGAAAAGACCCAAACAAACAAAATAAGAACCCCCAAAATTGCAGGATCACTGACTTGGTCCAAAATGAAAGTCTAGGCTCAGCTCATGAGAGACTCTAGGAGGATTCCTGGTAGATAGATCAACCTTGCAGCTGCATTCCTCAGGAACCTGTGGAACGTGTTTTTTTGCCTGCCAGAAAGGGTAGTTCTGCCAGTTCTGTTGTAAATCAAAGCACAAAGCTAACTCTCAAGCTCTTGTATACCTGTTACGTAAATGTAAATGTAGTGCTATCCAGTTCAAAGCCCATAGTAGCATCCTTGCCCATTAGTCCATCTTACCTCCTCCACTATTCTAGCTTCAGGCTATTCCAGATTATAGAACTGGAAACTCATTCCCAACAATCCACAACCCTACATCCACAGCAACTCACCCCTGCTTCCCTCCTTCCACTATTTTTTAATCTGCTATTGTTTCTCACTTTTCTCTGCCACTTCCCTATGCTTGGAGGAGAGATAGCCCCGGACCTGGTCGGTGCTATGCTATGCTATTTATTTCTTCTCTTTCTCTCTCTCTCTCTCTCTCTCTCTCTCTCTCTCTCTCTCTCTCTCTCTCTCCTACAATTAATTTAATTAAATCCCCCATGGAACAACCATTTCCAGGATTTCTTCCTTGTGCTCTCATTCACAGGTGGAAGAGAAATCAGTGCCAGAAAGTCTTCCACCAGATTACATGGCATACATGTGTTCTACCAGCTTCACAAGACCAAGTAACAAGTGACTAAATGTAAGAAAATTATACAATATTAAAAACAAAAATAAGACACGTACCATTCCCAAACATGTACATGAGTGTCAGTGGTAGTCTTATTCGTAAACATCAGAGAATGGCAACAGTACAGTGTGCATTGATCAACAAACAGAAAAGCAAAGTGGAGAATATCCAAAAAATGCTTTGGCAGTAGATAGAAAACCTCACTATATCATGAATGAAGTAACATTATCTATTGGGAGAAAGAAAATACAAAGAAGCAATATTCGTTAGGGTTCTGTTCTATGAGAGTTCCACCCTAGGCAGACCAGAAGGAGAGGAGCGACTTTTATGTTGGTCAGGAGACTGCCAGTCATCAAGAAAGTGTGAGGTGGCAATGGAAAAAATCTGAAATTCGGTTGTTGTGTATGTGTGAAAACAGCAGGAACCAGGACAGCATACACCTCACCATAGGGGTTTTCCGTATATTTTAATTGGATCTAACTAAAGTACTAACAGTAAATAAAGTTCTTCTAAGTATAAAAAAACAAAAAGCCACATGCCTAGGAGGATATTTTTATCATAATCTTATTCAGAATGATATCAGAATCCCAAATATGAAAAAGATCAACCATAGGTCTTAAACCTGATCGTGACTGACATATCACCTGGGCTGACCTAAGGTCTTTGTCCTCCAGTAGATTTTTGATCTGTAAGAATGAGGATAAACCTCAAAGATGGCTTATGGGATGTTTGAATGATGTCCCTGAGAAATACAGGTAGGTCCACTATCCAAGTTTCCTCATCTCAAGAAGATTTTGTTATAGATGCTACAGTATATTGTTTGTACACCTCAGTGTTATTTTTTTCCTCTGCATTTGCATGTGCTTTTTAAAATGATGATACCACTCAAAGATGCATGCCAATTTTTCAGACATTGATACCAAAGATCTCCTCTTGTGAAAAATGAGAGCAGTTTTGTCTTCAAATTAAATTAAAATGTATTTCCTTATTCTTTAAGAATGTTATACATGCTGTCTTTATTAGTTTTTCATTACTTCCACACAGGTCAGAGTAAATCAGGAAGAGAAAACTTTAATAAAGAAAATGCCTCCATCAGATTTTTGTCAGCAAGTCTGTGGGAGAATTTTTTTTAAAGAATGAAGTAGCATGTTTTGGCCTACTCTGGGCAGTGCCATCCTGGGGCAAGTGGGCTGGCCTGGATTATCTAAGAAATCAGGCTGAGCAGGTCACATGAAATAAGTCAGTATACATCTTTCCATGGTCTCTGGTACAGTTCCTGTCTCCTGGTCCCAAAGTGACTTGGGTTACTGCCTTATCTTCTGATGATGGACTGTGACCTGTAAGCCAAATAACTTTCCTTTCCACGTTTGTTTGTTTGTTTGTTTGTTTATTTATTTATTTATTATTTGTTATTTATTTTTTGTCATAGTATTTATCAAAGTAAAAGAGTCTAAATAGAAACGGAAATTAAAAGCTGGCTTATGGAATATTACTGGGATACACTTGAATATGCTCTTTTGGGGAGGATTGTTGAGTATATTTGGTACTTTGTGTTGGAAAAGCCATTGTGTACTCAGAGTCTCCTGAGCTATCTGTGTGAATTTGAAACAGTATCAACAGCAAAGCAGATGATGGAGACCTGCCTTGGTGAGTTTCAGAGTAAAGAATATATTATGAGGATTGTTGATATTTTGAGTAACGATCTCTGGAGGTAAAACTTGTTTTTCTCTTAGATAACAGATGCTGGTCAGTTGGGGCTGAGGGATCAGCTGTGAATAATAAGTGGCCAGCATCACTGAGGCAAAATCTTTTTGGAAAATTGTTTATTCAGGGTTAGCACATACCAAGGTGTAGGCCAAAGGGGCCAAAGCTACATTTCCAGGTGCCATCAACCTTGACAATTTATAAGAATCCTTCAGCCAGGCAGTGGTGGCTCACACCTTTAATCTCAGCACTTGGGAGGCAGAGGTAGGCGGATTTCTGAGTTCGAGGTCTACAGAGTAAGTTCCAGGAAAGCCAGGGCTACACAGAGAAACCCTTTCTCGAGAAACCAAAACAAACAAAAAACAAAAAAACAAACAAAAAAAAACCCCCAATCTTTCAGATTGTACTTGTTTTGGCTATATGAAACTGCAGTGCTGAAGAGATCATAAAGACAAACAGAAGTATGGCATCATGAGAAGCCAAGAGAGGCCATTGTTGAGGGGATAACTTCAGTTACAGTAGAAACCCCAAGATTGGATGGGTTATTTGGAGAAGATAAAGTGTGGGATCATGTGATTGTGTCAGAATCCCAAAAGAGAGGTTATGGAACCATTAGTGATTGTAGACAACCCATCATTTTATAGTTTCCCGGACTGTGGAACAACAGCCAGGGTAAGTAGCAGCTATGAAAAAGAACTGGCTTGAGTATAGGAAAGGAGCTATGTATATTATAGATAGCAGAATCAGAGAAATGGAGTAGGCAAGGTCCTTGGGCGTCCAGACCATGAGTGGGTAGTAGGTGCAAAGCACTGAACTTTTTACAAATACATTTAGTTTTGTTCTGTGACTGTGCCCTAATTCCCCTCTCTTCAAATTATAAACAATGTAATACATTTTTGATATTACAGGAATAAATACTGAGACTTTAGACTTTTAGAGAGATTTCAGATATTTAAAAGACTAAAATTAAAAACTGTTTCAAAATTTAAAAGTTGTGGGACTCTTAAAAGGTGAAATGTTTTATATAGTGATATTGATATTAAATGAATTATTAGAGACAAACAAAAAGGGAAAGGGTATGATTTTTATAACAACATGTCACACTGACAAGGAGTCAGCTCTTGTTAATTTTTTGTCAAATTGACAGAGGCTATTGTGATAGAAGAAGAAACTTCATTTATGAAAATATCTCCATCAGATTGGTCTGGAGACTTGTCTGTCTAGACATTTTGATTTTTTATTTGTTTTGTTTTAGTTTTGTTTGTTTGTTTATTTTTGTTTCTTTTATTAATACTTGATGTGGGATGGAAGACCATAGTCCACTGTGGCAAGAGGCTCTGGGTTGTTCAAACAAACATGCAGAGCAAGCCATGAAGGGCATACCAGTAAGCAACATACCTGCATAGACTTTACATCCTCCTCTGCCTTCAGTATTTGCCATGAGTTTCCAAATTGTCTTCCCCTGATGATGGATGCACTGTGACCTGGAACCCAAATAGACAATTTTCTCCCATAGTCACTTTCGATCACAGCATTTGTCACAACAGCAGAAAGCACCCACTAGGTACAGTTAATGATGGTTTTATTGGTGTGCATCTACAACGATCCAAGGAAAAATGGGAAATATATCAGTGGGCATACTCCTAAAGAAATTGACTCTTCCTCAACTAATAGTCATGAATGGCCAATAGACTCTCAGCTAGTGGTGGGGGCTTTCCAGCCTTCCAATACTGATAACATTGATTTTTTTATAGGTTATGTGTAAGGAACTGCAACTACCCTGAATTCATGCGCCCTCTTCTGCAAAATGGCTAGCAAGATGGCTCAGTGGGTAAAAGTACTTCTCATCAGACCCAAGGAACTTAGTCTGATATATAGACACACATAATAGAATGTGAAGGTCAACTGCAACAAGTTTTCATCTAACCTCCACATATATGCTGTGCTATCTGCATTCTCCCAACAAAATAAATAAATGTAATAGAAAAAATGAAAAATCAGTGAAGAATTATTTGAATGGGACTTGTTTTATGATCTTATTTTGTGATCTGATACATGTATGGTTGGCCTTAAAGGTTGTTCCAGTGTTTGTTTTCTGAAGGAGCTTCCTCTTCAACCCCTAGCATGTGACTAACAGGCAAATAATTTCAACTAGTTGGAGAGGTCTGAATGAGTGAAGAAGTTAGATTATAGGATCTTTTGAGTGAAATTCTGGGTACCTTCTTTTTTCTTTAATTTTAAGATTAAATTAGATCAAATGTGGAGGAGTTTACAAAATGTGGAGGAGTTTAATTTTAAGATTAAATTAATCAAATGTGGAGGAGTTTACAAAATGTGTTTTTAAGACGGAAATGATGTGTTTGTTGTTGAACTGCTTAGAGTATGATCCTCAAAACCTGTTAAAATATAACAGTCATAGTGATGGTTGCAATCTCAATGTCTGGGAGGTAAAGTGTGGCAGATCTCTGTAGCCTGCTGGCCAGCCAGGCTAGTCAACTGAAGAGTCTAGTCCAGAGTAGAATCAAAATTCATTGTAGATGTAGGAGATGATTCTAAACTTCTGATCCATAATCTGCATGTGAACAATGAATTTCTTGTTCCCCAATTGGTTCTTGATTCACCAAATAAATAAAAATGTTAGTGGCCAATGACTGGGCAGAATAGACAGGACTTCCAGGTTCCCACAGGCAGGCTAGCAGATGAAGAAGGAGGAAAAAAGGATTCACCATGCTTTGGAGGGAGAGAGAGTCACCAGTCATGTGAGATTTCTGGTAAAGTGACCATTGGCCTCTTTCAAAACTGGGCCTGAGGTAGCAGGTGGGAGATTGAAATGTAACTAAGCTAAGGGCAGATTTAAGGTGGTGAGCAAGGAGAGTGCAATGGGCAAAGTTAGAGATGTTGAGCTTGAAGGAAAGATTAGGGCCCGTTATTCACAGGAGGCTTATAGCTGTACAGCCATTGATCTAGAAAGCATATTTCAAATAAGTGTGTGTGTGTGTGTGCGTGCGTGCGTGCGTGCGTGTGTGTGTGTGTGTGTGTGTGTGTGTGTGTGTGTGTTTAATTCATCAATCGATGGAAAGTAGGACTGTGGTTGGGAGAGCAGTCTGCCTGAATCATAAAGCAGAGTAGTAGAAACTAAATGTTACAGATGGAATGCCATGTAAAAGTCAAGAATCCACAATTTACTTAGCAATTCTCAGATGGTATACACACACACAAATAATGTAATCTAGGAGGAGGGCTGAACTGGTTTCCCAGTGAGCTGAGACTTGTCATGTGGCTTCACCACAAGAAACTAAAACAAAGAGACATAGCCAAGGCCTGGGAGAGCCTTAGCTTAAAGATGCTAAGAAAACCTGCTATGCAGAAAGACTGACTGGTTCCATGTCAAAAAATAGATGTTAAACTTTTGATTTAATTTTTAAAAGGATACTAGGGAGTATAACAGTAAGTGTTTAAATGTTCTTAAATATAAAGATATTAAACTCCACAGAGAAGAGAAGTTAGGGGATATATAAATAATGTAGGTTTTAATCTCACATAGGTCATGCCAGGATTCAGGGGAAGCTCTGTCTCAATAGTTAATATTTGTTTAGATTGCTTTAAATTGTTTTGATTATCAAATGCATTTGGTTATGACCTCTCCCAGGTGCCAAGCTATACCCTTAATGATTTCTGGTTACTAGAATAAGGACTTGCTATTTTGGGAGAAAGGCTCTGTATTCACGTTGACAGGAAAGGAGTATAGGCTCTGGACCCCTTCCAGAGTAATATGCATCAGATATGACAGGGGAAGACTACCTGAATGTCTTGAAAATTTTGAGAATATCAGACAAGACAGAACTTTTGTTGCCCTTATTCAGCAGGAAGAGTCTATGGAGAAATGTCAGCTTAATTCTCTAGGTTCTAGTCTCTGGTAACGGTTATTATAAAAATTATAGACAGGTTGTCATTTTCCTGGGTAGTTTGAAAATGGTCATATTTTCAAATAGGGAGAAAATAGATGGGATGAACTACTAAATTATATTTTTGAACAATACATTATATAGCCATAATTTTAATTGATAGAAATATTTATAATTGATTCAAATTGAAGTTATAATTTCTTACATTTGTACAGAATTGATATTAACACTGATTGAGGTTTCATTGGTATTAATCTATATATTAATACAAAATTTGAAATTAATAGCAACTCTTACACAAGCATTGTATTTATATTATTTAAGAATACAAATCTTTGACTCAGTTCATCTAATATCTGCTTTTCAAACTGTTTAATATGATTAAATAGCACAAGTTATGGGCCAGATAGCAAACTTATGATTTTGAATTTTGACTTAATGATAAGAAAGTGTTTTCATTTTACACAAATAGAAAGGTCTAAGAGTACTTCAGGTTTAAGAGTTCAGAGATATTTTACTTACATAGTCTTCAAAAATATTATAAATACACAGAATGTGACATTCAATGTTATTTCATTATCAAGGAACTTTAGACCATGAGTCATATCTGCTTCTAACAGCTTCCCCATTCCCCTTCAAAGAAGAATCAAGCATCTTTACCTCCAGGTGAGGTTGCTTACTGTGACAATGTAGCCACTGAACAGAAATTGTTTATATCATGTGAGGAAAATATACTGTCCAAAAGGACAAAGGTGGGGTAGTCAACTACTAAGCTCTGCTAAAACAGAGTAAGCCAGATCTTCATATGTCCTGCCTTACAAAAGGTCTACTATATAGTTCTAGCCCAGAAGGCTGAAGACAGATGCTCAAATATATAAGAAATTAGGGGTTGTCCAGGTAGTCATCTGTCTATATAATTGTTTAAGTTTTAGAAGTTTTAAGTTTTATGTTTGATGCTTCCTATATACTCAGGTGATTTTTAATTTTTCTCAGATTTCTGAAGGAGTTGAAGACTTATTATAGTCTTATAAACAAACTCAAGTTATTTAGCATTGAGAGAGAGGTTATAAAGTAGAAGACATGCTTTACAGAGGGTGCTAAAAGCTAAACTGTAAATGTAATTGAGGAAAAAAATTGTAACTCTTTAAGATAGGAATGATGGTAGAATGCTTTATCTAATTGAGAAATACAATGGATTTGATCTTAATTTTATGATATTTTTGAATAGCATAAATATTTTTGAATATGGTTTATTTATGAATATGGTTTGAATATTGTTGACCCAGGGAGTGGAAGTATTAGGTATGCCCGTGTTGGAGTATATGTGGCCTTTTATGGAATATGTGAGAGATTGTGGGAGTGGGCTTTGAGACCCTTTCTCTAGCTGTCTAGGAGAGACAGTCTTCTGGTTCTCTTTGAAACAAAATGCAGATTTCTCAGCTCTTTCTCCAGTGAAATGGTTGCCTAGATACTGCCATGTTTCCCACATTGAGGATAATTAGCTAAATTTCTGAACATGTCAGAAAGCCTCAAATAAATGTTTTCCTTTATAGAAGTTTTCTTGGTGAGTGTCTCATCACAGCAATAGAATCTTTAAGCAAGACAATATGTCACTAAACACAAGTAGATGATCGTTTTCTAGTCTTCAGTTGATCCTTCAAAAAGGATATGCCCATTTTCAACTATTACTAAGCACAACTGAACTGCCAGCACATATACAATCCCACTGTATGAATATTGTTATGTTGATGAACTAACTAAAGTCTAAACACAGAAAAACATGCTGAGAGCACGAAGTATGGGCACAGATTGCTTAGGGGAATGAAGAACATTGGTTTGAAAAATGGCATGTGGCTACCATATTGTCACACATAGGAACCATGCTGTAATTTCCCTGAAGGTGGGTACCATTGGCTAAAACATGGCTTACAGGCAGTAGATCATTACTTGAATTAGAAGTGATATGGACTGCTTAATGGCACAAGATCATTGGGCATATTTGGATGCTATGGGATCACTCATAGTAGTGGCATGTATTTTCATCTTACCTTTCTGGAAGAAAGGTCCTTCATATGATGAGTTGGTACAGTCACATAAGTAGCTCCTATGCTTCTTCACACACTTTCCCCCATTATGGCAGTTGCCTTCATAACTGTTGCAATAACCTGAACAGTCAGGTCTGGTCTGACACCAAACGTGACCTTTGCTCTCTCCTCCGGGTCTATGTTCTTCCCATTCAAGTGTAAGGAATGGGTGCATCCAAAAAAAGCCTTTTTGTCTTGATGATCTTCTTCCTATTAGTGAAAAACAAGAGGAAAAATATGAATAGTTTCATAGCTGTAATGCATAGATTACTTGTAGATTACAGAATCTCTAACTACCTCCTTTCCCAGAAATCAGGCCATATCTTTCTATGGACTCTCTTTCTGGACAGAACGAGAGTCTGGCAGGGTCACAGCTTTTCCTCTTTAATTTGTAGCTGTGAACGAATGATGCTTCTTCACTACTTCCAAGAGATCAGAGACCTTTAACTAAAGCTAGATGAGGAGGATAATGTCAAACATGTAGAGTATGACCTTTGGTAGGATTTATTCCTCTCTCCTTGATAATCTACAAGAACAAGATATTACTTTTTCTTCTTTGGACCTAAGAGCTCTTCACTTTTACTTTTGGATCTTTCAAGCTTTTGTGGTCTTGATGCTATTACTGTCATAAGGAAACTCATTCATAGGAAAATTTTATCTCAACTTCCTACGCTGTATCTGTAGTACCTTATTACATGAGAGTCACATATTTGTTGTAACACTTAGACGTAGTGCTATTGTCAGTTCTCCTGAAATTTTTCCTAAGTTCCCAGTGAGAGAAACAAAGTTAACAAAACTGGAAGTCAAGGTCAGGGATCTGATTCAATTGGTCGAGTGGTTGCCTGGCATGCATGAAACCCTGAGTTCAAGTTCCAGTACTATTGAATAAGCTATGAATGCCAGTGCACATCAATAATCTCAGCATTCAAGATGTGAGGTTAAGGGAATCAGAAGTTTAAGGTCATCTTTGGCTATATAGCATGTTCAAAGCCAGCTTGGGATACATGAAACACTGTTTCAAAGAAAAATTGCCATGAGAGACAGAGAGACTGAGAGGTAAACGTAACTCTTCTTATAATGCTTAAGAATGAAATTTTACATGTTGACGTTTTCTGTAAATAAATAAAATATAGATTTTTATATGGCCTATAGTGTCTTTTATCTGAAATAAAAGAGAGAGATTCAGATTGTCCGTGCTGGCAAATTTCAAAGAGAACCTTTAGATGTATCACAGAGACAAAATTGAAACAGATTGCCTTCTGCTTATGTAGTACAGAACTATGCACTGGATAAAGAAAGATGGGTGTTGTTGTTCAACTTAATGTCACTTACTGGTTAGCCATATTGATGACTGAATTGCATAAGTTTAAGCTACTCTACTTATTATTCCATCTATAAGAACAAGATGCTTCCATTTGTTTATAGGAAAGCTTACTGGAGATCATGGAATATAGAATATCAGTTACCATTGTCCTCTTTGCCTTCTTTTGAGTCTTCACTGACTGCCAAGAATCAGTAGGTACAGTATGCATTATCTGCTTATTGTTCCTAGGGTTTATTCATAAAATATTGTCTAGCAGATAATATTTCTCAACTCCCACTCAGACTTGGACTATAATCTGACCCATAGCATTGACATCTAGAGGGGGTCAGAAGAGCTTTCAGTATTCTCCATCAGGCATTGAGAAGATTGATTCTTAAGGTTTCATTCACAAATGATGACTGGGAAGCTATATTGAACATACTTTCCCAACCCACCTTTGCTTACCTATACCTCTAATGAGACAAGCTACTTTGCCTCAAGTTTTTAAACCTTGTGGAACAGAGAATCAAAAGAGAAGTTGTAAAGACTCTTGTATTTTTCTTAAATGTGATGAATTATTCGGACTCAATCATGTACTTGTCTAGAAATCAATCCAATATTGAAAATAACAGTCTTCATTTGAAAGTATGGTTCTGGACATTTTCAGAGACATATTTGGAAATTAGCTGCAGTTCTACATGATGTTATGTTTGTAAGAGATAAAGTTGGGTCAGAATCTGGATTTCAAAAAAGTGTTAGTACATGTGTTAAAGAACTTTTAATTGTCAAGTTAAAAATAATTTGTTTCTTCTACAGTATTTAATGTAAGTTGCATTGACTGTACATTTTCTAATTGGGCTAGTGTGTTGAAATCCAGCATGTCAGTTATGGAGATCTATCAACCAACTTTTGTTTTATTGCCCTGAGTAACACAGAACATTGGTCTTCTGAAAAAAGCTTGCAAGTACTGAAAGAAGTAAGTCAGGCTTTCAAGCAGAAGCAAGAGGGTAGTGGGCTTGATTATTGATGCTATAACAGGTTTAATGACATTAACTGCTAGCACCATTGCTACTGCAATTGCTTTGACACAAGAAGTTAAGACAGCTATTTTTGTTAATCATGTAGCAAAAAATGTTACTAATGAGTTGAATATACAAGAGAATTTAGATAAGCATTTGGAAGAATGGATTGATGCTCTTTATCCTATTCAAATTATTGGAAGAAGGTTCAGAGTTTGAGTGTCATGCCAAGTACCATTGGACTCATGTTAGTTATAAAATTTACAGTGGTAGTCATCGTAATTAGGAAAAAGTTTAAAGACACTTTCAGTGTATTTGGCATAATTCTAACATGTCTGTTGATGTTTTAACTTTGTATAGTGAGTTTATAAAATTAATAAATGCTGTTCTGCTGAGGGTGATGTGGCAGATACTGTTTATAAAATTACCCTTGGCCTGAGGTCAGTATTTCTATTTTCTTCAAGCTTCAAAAATGGCATATATAGATTGATCATGCTAGCCCTTTTTTCCTGGAAATATTTTTTTCCTACCCATCATGTTAAAGCTTGTCTTTAACAACATCAACATGTTGGCAGCCAAAGTACATGGTTTGAAACTAAAAATGGATCCCCAGACAGAGTTATTAAATTAATAAGCTGGCAAGCCAAGGACGGGTAAGATTCTGCACACAGCCTTACCAACCTAAGACAGAAATGTATTGCTTTTGGTAATACATACTTGAAGATAGGTAAGGAAGGCATTCTTGGCAGAATGACCTAAGACAGGCTCAGTCTTGTTTATCAAATTAAAAAGGGTAGAATCAGAGAGCATTTGGGGCTGCTTGGTGAGAATCTGACATGGGCCAAGGACAAGTAAATGGGCTGCTTGGCAGGAATTTGACATTGGCCAAGGACAAGGAAGTGGGCTTCAGTCAGTAATCTGACATTAGGCTAGAACAAATAAGTAATTTCAGGCAGGAATTTAAATTTTATGCAAGAACAAGGAAGTGGGCTTCAGACATAAAAAAGACTTTAGGCTAGAAAAAGGAAGTAGGCTCAGATATTTTGGTCATCCTGATAAGTCATTAAAAACAGTGATCATGGGAGGGTTCACAGAATTTTGTTTATTGCCTTGCTTCTTCTTTTACTGTTTGTGTTTATTGTCTTTCTTATTTCTTGACTATTTGCATCTATTGTATTCCTAGTTCCTCAACCTAGAGCTGACTTTAATACTTGCATGCAAATAAAATGGTATAAAAGCAAAAAGGAGGGGGGAGGATGGGATAGGGGTTTTCTAGGGAGGGAATTGTATGGGGAAAAAGGATGGCATTGTATGTAAGCAGAGCTGAGAATTCTGGAGAATCTCAGAAAAGGTAGAGAACCGTTCTGACTTTAGTAAACAGACCAAGTAGTATCTACCTTCAAGCTTTAAGTCATATCATAGAATAGTGGCAAGTGCATACAAATCTTTGTTGCTAAATTTACTAATGAAAAAATAAAGAAGAGTGAGGAGAAAAGAGATGATGAGAAGGTGGAGTAGGAAGAAAATATGAGGGCAAAACCCATAAATCAATGTTTTTTTTTTTGTATCTGTAGGGTATCTTGACTAAGATGCATTACTCTTTAACACCCTATGCAACAACTCTGTTAAAACTCAATTTTGTTTTTAACTGTACTTCTCATCCTGTGGATAATAACCTTTGGAGTAAACCACCCTTTCATAGTGTTGCTTAGCAGATATCTTGCATATCAGATATTTACGTTATGATCTCTAACAGTAGTGAAATTATAGCTAGGAATAGAACAAAATATATTTTTAAGCTTGGCTTTCAGCACATGAGTATCTTTATTAAATCAGTGCAGCATTAGGAAGAACAACTAATCTACAAAATAATTAGATCTGTATGTGTCTTTATCAAGGTAGATAGAATAGGCATATAACTTTGCTTTCTTAGACAAGAAATATGTCAACAAGCAAAATAAAATTGTAAATTGGACTGGGGGGATATGGGTGGGGGGATATGGGTCAATCAGTAAAGTTCAAGAGTAGTGACATGAGTTTGATCCTCAAAACCAATAAAAACAACCTAGGTTATATGCTGCAACCCTATAATCCTAGGGATATAAAATGTGAGATAAGACAGGGCAGAACTCTACAAGTTCACAGGTCAGGAATCTTAGCCTACAAAATGATGTTAAGGCCAAGGAAGAACACTGTCTTAACCAAACTGTAAAATGTGTCTAAGGACTGTTCTAAGACCTCCACAAGCTGTGCTGTGCATGTGATCACAGGCACTTATATGTATATCATCATACACTTACTTGTGTATTTACATATACAAACATGTACATACACAAACAAAAAGACACATCCACTCATATAGGAGGGGTGATCAGTAAAGTGAATAGATGATATCATAATGGGTGACATGAAAAAACATAATGAGCAGTGTAGATGGTTAGAAATAGCATGATGGTTAGAAATTCATCTTTCTGAATTCTCAGGAGTCATAATGGGACAAGCTAATAACTACCAGGTGATCGTCCTGAGATGACTTACTTTAGATTTTTATATAATCTCTGATGGGTTTATTTTTATTGAATAAGGTTGTAAGGGATTCATTTTAGGAAAGATTCCTGATATTAATATGCTTTTCTTGTTAGTATTAAGCATATATAACAATTACTAAGTAATAGCTCATCCCATTGGGGTAGATGTCTGCAGATCCACGAAGATGTCCTTTCTTGTAGTGGTACTATATAGACAAATAGATGATTTTTGAAGTCTTTATGATGATCTTATAAGAATTCCTAGAATTATATCTGTGATTATTATGCTCTTTTATAGTGGGACTGTTATTAGGTCATTTTCTGATAGTCAAAACTTCAATGAGAACTCTGCCAGTCTCTCAAGTGTCACCAGTTAATTGCTTGTAGTAACCAGACTATCTTCTACTCAGAGAAAATTTCAAGAGTTTGTAAAACAATTAAGCACAGGTCACAAAAAGGGAACTAATGGTTTATTATAGGCATTAGGACAAAAGATAAAATATTGATTGGGTTTACGTATACAAAACTTTACTAATAACTTAGTTATGGTTTTAAACCTTCAGTAAAACTGTGGAGCTGTGCCAGGTGATGGATGTTTAGCCAGATAATTACTTCCAATGGATATTCATTTAAACATTCTCTGTTGTAAACTTCTATTTCAATTTATGATTTGATTTTTTGTGTGAACTTATAATGAACTTTGTAACATGTGATTATGTATTATGAAAGATGTATAAGTACTGGAGACAAAGACAAGATAGAAAAGTTTTTCTTTTCCACTGTTTAGAAGAATTTTTTTTCCTTAGAAGAATTTTTCCCTTACAATAATTTTTTTTCCTTTTTCTACTTAGTAGAATTTTTTCCTTTTCCCCTCCTGGAAAACATTTTTCCTTACTACTTACTAGAATTTTTTGCCTTTCTTCACTTAGATGAATTTTTTCCCTTTTCCCCTCTCCCTTTCTCCCCCTCCAGCTTCCTCTGCTTTCCTCCTTATATAGCTTTCATAGGAAACTTTTTATAACTTAGTTATAAATGGTATAGCCACTTTTTTAAGTGTTCTGTTTTCTTCCTGAGACTTCTGACTAGCAGGTTGAAAGTTAGACCTGAACAGTTCCTGCTGAGATAGAACAAAGGGTATTTATTTAATCCTTTGCTGTTTTTAGGAGGAGATGCTAAGTGCCAAAAACTGCAGTTTCTGGCCTCAGAGGAGTACAGAAGGCAGGTCAGCAACAGTAGCATAGTAACTTAGACTTCGATAAGTAAACTTTTTATTATACAGCAACCCTAAATATCTCGTAAGACACTCTTACATTCATATCTTATAAGACAAAGTCTTATCCTCTGTGGATGCTCTTCCCTCTCCAATGCCTCAAGAAGAACCAACAAGAAAGAAGTTTGATCTTGTTGAAGAAGGTGTGTCACTTGAGACTGACTTTGAGGTTCAAAAGTAAGTTAGCTCTCTCTGCCTCATGATTGTGTATCAATATATAAGCTCTTGGCTATTGTGTTGGCAGCATGCCTACCTTGCTGTTGCCCTGCTCCCTACCCTAATGGTCATGAACTCTAGCTTTACAAAACCATTAGCATAAATTAATTTTCTTGATCATGGTGTCTAATCATGGCGTCAGAAAAGTGACTGAGACACATGTTTACCAGACCAGTAAACATACATATGATTTCCACTGCTCCAATATGAAGAACAAAAACCAATATTCCAAAGGCACAAAACCAGTCTCTTACCTAAAACAATGACAAAACTTGAGATTGTTTCCAATTCTGTTAAGAGTGCAGGCCCAGAGGCCAAACTTTAATTGCACTATCTTGTCTTTTTCAATTTTAGTGACTAAGTTTCTGTTAATCACAGGATAGACCAATGATACACACAAGCTGGTCTCAAAGGGAGGCTCATTATTTCTCTTCTGGGGTTATGTGCGATAAAGAGGAGGAGAATTTACATAGTGTAATGCTTTGTTCTGTTTCTCTTACTCTGTAGTCTCCATGCTTCGTGGATTTAAATAATTTTTCAAATACCTTGTTAATGACATTTTTCTTCTAGAAGAGGTAAAAAAAATGCACGATCTATTGCACATTTTCTTGTATGTGGCTTTGTCAACAAGTTTATAAATAAAGGGCATCTGAGGTGATTGCTCCAGTAAAAATAACTTCTCAGTGTAGAGACAGAAAATTCAATGTGACTTTTCCTAGACAAGAAACTCTTGCCACTTCCAGATGTTGACAGAGCACGATGACATATGGCATCGTGTATTACCTTGACAAGGGAACTACAGTTGTACATTTACTTGTCTGTGTTTTATTTTTACAAAGGAGAAAAATTTATAGATTAGATTATTTTTATTGTAAAGAATGTATAGACTAGTTTAAATGTTGGATAATTTAAAAAGTATACATACTATCACTATAACATACACTTGTGTACTTCCTTTTTTTGTTTTGTTTTGTTTTGTTTTGTTTTGTTTTGTTTTTTTGGGTTTTCAAGACAGGGTTTCTCTGTGTAGCCCTGGCTGTCCTGGAACTCACTCTGTAGACCAGGTTGGCCTCGAACTCAGAAATCCGCCTGCCTCTGCCTCCCAAGTGCTGGGATTAAAGGCGTGCGCCACCACTGCCCGGCCCACTTGTGTACTTCCATGTAGAAACAATATACTAGATCACAAATAAACACACATCTATACGTGCACAGATGCACACATACATGTATAGGCTCAGAGAGACAACACAGATCTATGTGCATGCACACTCACATGACATCTTAAATAAGTTCTAACTTTTGCAAAAAGACACTATGACTATTGCAATTCTAATAAAAAATTCAATTGTGGCTAGCTTACAGGTTTATTTCATCTTAGCAATGAATGAATGAATGAATGAATGAATGAATGAATGAATAAATAAATGTTTTGCTTAGTCATTTTCCTTGTTTCCTAACCAGTTGCTGTGATAAAATATCCCAACAAAAGCAGCAAGAAACAAAGGGCTCATTCAGGTTACATTTTTAGGTTAGAATCCATGACTGGATTAGGTAGAGGCAGGAACTTTTACCACATCCTCACATCTATTGACAAGCAGAGAAAGGATCAATATCTGCATGTTGCCTCTAAACACACCTTCTCTTTTATATAAAAGAACCAAATGACAAATGTCCATTGTCTCTTATGAATTGTCTTTATGTCTATATCCCTATAAAAACCCTGAAGTCTCTCTTTTCCCATAATTTCGTTTAGCTCCCTTGCCGCCAGCACTGTGTGGGCAAATATAAAGTTGATTTAACAAAAATTAGCACACTAATAGTTTTTCTGTTGTTATGTTTCATTTCATTGTACCTCCTTATCCCCCTTCTTTATTCTTCCTTTATCCCACTTCTTGCTTTCCTCTTCTTGTTTCTTCTATATTTGAGTATTCAGCAATTTATTTAATACATGAACTGCTATAGCCTAGAGAATCTTAATTTCTGTCATAGTGAATTATAATTGTTAATTTAGCAGATCTAGACTTCCAGAGGAAGCAAACCTCTGTCGTATATATGAGAAAGTTCTAGGTTGTGTTAATTGGGGTGGGAAGATTCATCCTAAATGCATAGCACCATTTCCATTGGCTCCCTTCCTGTATTGAATAAAAAGCAGTTGGGGATAGAGAGACCTATGACCTATGCATGTCCTTCTGCTTCCTGACTGGCTGCCTTAAGTGCCTGAATGAAAGAAAGAAATAGAAAGAGACAACATCAAATATGAGACTCACAGACTCATCTTCACAAATTTTCATTGGACAACTGCAGCATATCTTCAAAGATGCCACACCAAATTGGGAAGGAGTGAGTCTTTTCCCTTGCTATTCTATACACACAGGGATGAAGCGTTCTCTTACCAGAACAGTCGGTCTTGAACTTTATTTCCATTCCATAGCAGAGATACTATGCCAGCTATTTCTCTACCAAAGAGTCATCCAGAAAACTGACTCAAAGCTCAAAAGTGAAAACAGAAGTTTAGACCTCCAGCATTCACAGCTCGAAGGCTCATTACAGCAGCCATCTTTAATCCTACCACTAGGGAGACAAAGACAACATGATAAAAGAAGAAAATAGGCTACCTACATTAGCCACCTCATGGGTTCAACAAGTAATTTTACTTGAATAATAAACTTTACTCAGTAATAGAGTATAACATTATCAAGACATTCTTGATATTTACTTCTGTTCTCTATGTGCATGCACACATTTGTATGTACAATCATATACAAATTAGCTCATGTATATGAAAACATGCATTCAAAACTACACACACACACACACACACACACACACACACACACACACACACGCGCGCGCGCAAGTGCACATACACAAAGCAGAAATAATGAAACTATTAACAGTTCCAGTGGGGAAAGATTATACCCCAGGTACATATTATACTTTAAAAGCTACATTCAATAAAATTTCTTACATTCTGCTAAATCAATGCACTGGACACCATAACAATATTACAAATAGTTCTATGTTGGTGACAAAACAGTATTGAGTTACACTATTGATTCTGGGAATGAGACATTGATCAGTACTTTTTGTATTATTACCTTGACAAAACAAGGGCAGTGCCAGGAGGTACATCCTATCCTATTTTATAAGATCCCACCTGTGCCTGGTACACAGAAAGCACTCATGATCACAGTAGGAGTCCAAGGATCAATATGCTTCAAGGCACTCTACTTTGATTTAAAAATTCTGCCATGCCTAAATGTGTCTGAACAGGCAGATCCTTATCAGTATGTAAACAATGAAATGCTCAAACTATTACACTCAAGACCCACTCTCCAATAATGACATTTTTCTTTCACTGTCTACCACAGATAAGCATCTTTTGTCTCAACATTTCTAAGAGATAGAGAATACAGTTTTAGTTTGGGCTGATGGTTAATTTTGTCAGTTGAAAGAATATAGAGCTACCTCTTTTAAAATTCTCAATGAGGGGTTGTTTAGGTTAGTATAGCCTGTGAACATGTCTATGGAGGAGAATCTTGATTAAGCTAATCCTTATAAGAAGATCTAACATAATAGTAGGTGGCACTATTCTTTTGTTTTAGGGTCAGGACTATATAAATGACAAGAAGGTGGCTGGGAGTAAACATGCAAGTATTTATTCTCTGCTGTAGATATGTAGAGGTGCTACAAAGTTTTGCATATACTTTCCCTACAAATGGATTCAAAGCTGGAATTGTCAACTGAATAAACTCTTTCATCTAGTTGTTTTTGTTGGAATATTTTATTATGGCAACTGGGTAAGAAACAAGGAAAATGACTATCCATCCATTCATTAGTTCATTCGTTTATTGTTCAGATGAATTAAACAAAAGTGGAAATTTGGACTTCAATTGCCTTTGGCCAGACGACAATTGTAAATGTACCAGTCTGAAGTGGAAATTTCTGGTTTCTTTGAAGATTCACTTGTGTCATGTGATGTATTTCTGGAAACTGTCTTATGAGAGGATGTTTTTGCTAATGGAGCCGTATGAAAGGCTGTTTTGCTGAGAATAGACATGTGGTATTTTTCTGGAAAAAGGTCATGTGATGTTTTGCTAGAGTGGATACTTGAGAGAACAAGTGGTATTTGGTAAGGGAATAATTATGACCCAACAGTGAAAAACACTTTGTGATATTGGTTCACCTTGCCTTCTCTGTTAATCATTGTTGTGACTTCATAGAGAGACAACAACAAAGAATTTCTGATGGTGTTTCAGTGGCTTTTCTCTGCATCTGGTGGCTCAGCTAATTAGCAGAGCCTTGCAGTTTCTTCTGAATCAAACTGGTCCTGCTGATTCATGAATGCTGCTTGGGAGTGGATCAAGCAACTGCGGATTCATGTGAACTGAACTGCTGATCCTGACAATGTAGATTGTATTCAGCTCCCAAGAAATATTTCTAAACTGGTCCCCATCCTCCTATTAACCTTTCCTTTTCATTACCTCTCTGGTAGGGATTGGGGACTAGAATGGAGGTTAAAGCATCTAATAAGTACACTTATTAGAGTAGGTTTTGAAAAATATAAGACTACA
Source organism: Rhabdomys dilectus (assembly GCA_019844195.1). Lineage (NCBI taxonomy): Eukaryota > Metazoa > Chordata > Mammalia > Rodentia > Muridae > Rhabdomys > Rhabdomys dilectus. Next base: position 1,621,424 of record JADRCG010000272.1, on the reverse strand, counting down.
CCTGTCACTCAACATTAAACAGTGAGACAAAAAGCAGCAGACTACGATGGCCTCTTATAACACATTTTTCTAATTTTCAATTTTATCAAGACAAACTCAATAAAGCACACTAATTTTTAAAATGAGATTCACTGGAGAGAGAAGCATAAACAAAGTGGCCATGCTCCTTAGCCAGACCTTGAGTACAACACTATCAAGACATCTCATTCAGTCCCATTCACTTGCTTGACCGACTCACTGCATTTGTGGTCAATTTAAGTGAGAAAAACTCAATACAAAATACTGCTGCCTCTCTTCATTTTTAACTTGCACAAAGTTCATCTGTTAACAAAGTTTACTTTGTTCTTGTGATACTGGGTAGCTATAAGCATATAAAAAAAACCTTTGAGATTCTGCTTCAGCCAGAAAGATTCACAAATATTACCTGAAGATCAATTAGACTTTCACATGGAGTATAATTTATGAAAATTGCAAGATACTTTAACTCATTCCGGTAAAAAGAACATACTAAATTTTGAGGTCTAGCAAACTTCCTCTAAGAAATAAAATGTGATGTTTAAATAGACCTACAACAGAAAAATAAATCTTAAAATTTTCAGCAGTAAATCATGTTACATACAGGAGTTATTAAATAAAAGACTCATAATCATAAAAAGGTTTTAAATCACTCAGTTGAACTTTCTGCTGAATACATAAAGTGCAGCTAATGAAGAAACATATATGGCTGGTGATGAAATGAAAACATGATGGTCTGATATTCAAGTGTATCTTTTCATTTAGCAAGTATGTTTTCAGTTGTAATATTTTCAAATTAAAAAAGTTATAATAGCCCAAAAATACAGGAATCAAAAGAAATGTATATGGAATGTAGAAAGTTGTATGATGTGGGGTGCTATACAGTGTGGATGTTGGTAGGAAAAAAAAAGGTGAAGAAGGACATGTAAAGTAGTTAATCTTCAATTTATCTATAGATCTGTCAAAACATCCAACTTCAACTTTTACACAGAAGCACATACTCTTAGCTTTTACAGTATTCTGCTATATCAACATTGAAATCCCTAATTTAAATTTTAATGCTTTGCTTTAATAGCCCTATAACTCATTTTATCAAATTATTGTTTACTAATTTACAGTACAAAGACTGATCTTATTTTCAAAACTGATCTAACATGTCTAAGATTCTTTTTACATCACACACATATATACACACATTCATACACATTCACACATATAATAAACACACACACGCACGCACGCACGCACGCACGCACGCACGCACGTGCACACACACACACACACACACAAGTACCATGAGAAGCAGTGACATTTCCTAGTTCATATTTGCATCCCTACTACCAGACAAGGATGCATGAATAGAATTAGCTTCCCCATGACTATTGATGGAAGAAATGAGGGAGGAAGAAGAGATGAAGAAATGGGGAAATAAACGAAAGAACAAATGGGGACCACTCCTGAATCTATCCATTCCCACTACTATCATTGGCTACCTTTTCACAGAATATACTGGTGCTAGCCCTGAGTCCCATTGAGGGAATGACCAACTGAAGACATTTGCTCAGAGACCAGGCTGTTTTTCTGTGCAAAATCAAAACAACCCTACCTCAGTGGTATGTTTTCTTATAGTATGAAAATATTTCTAATATTACAAGAGTGCCATAGCTAGGTTATAGCCCATTTAATACACTGCTTGCCTGATATACATGAACCTCTGGGTTTGATAACAAACATTGCATACACTAGGCATGGTGGTTCATACCTGCAACCTTAGTATTTGTCCAGCTGGAAGTGGTAGACACCTCCATTCTCCTAACTTCAATCTCTATTTAACCAAAGTCTCCATAGACTTACTTACATGCCAAATGGCATTTTCTGAATTAGGAGTCCTGGTTTAAAGTAATTCTAGCTTGTGTTGTGATGACATAGAAACAGCCAGTATATTCCCCAACGTTCCCTACTTAAAACTGAAGCTAATTGGTTTAGTCAAATAAGTTGATCATTTAACAATAAATATCAGGAATCCGGGATCATTACTAAGACAAGTGATGAACTGAATATCTATGACTACACTGTAAACTTTTATTATAATGGTCAAAAATAAAAATCTTTATACATTTCTGCAAAAAAGCAAATATAAGGAGAAGTGGTACCAAAATAGCCAGAGACGGCCCCTAAATTTGTGAATGAGTAGCACAAACTCTATTATGATGACCATAAAGCTGGAATTAAAAAAAATCATAAAATTAAACTTATAGTGAAAAAATAACACCATATTTTAAATATTTCCTAGTTGTAAAATACTAGGAATTGTCCTTGAGCTAGAACACATAGCAATCTTGTAAGTATTTAGCATAAAGTAAGATCTATGAAGTCTCCTACCTACAAACAACTGCCTATTCAGCTGAAGTTGGAAATGGCCTTCCCCTGAGGCCTCCCTCATACTCTGTGGAAGGTTGTCCACCTGTAATGAGGTCTCTTTAAGGTTTCTTTCAGCCCAGATATAATGCCAGTAGTTGTTATTCAGAGGATAAGGAAACAAGGTGGTCAATGGGAGCATTCCCAACATGAATGGCAAATGTGACTTCAGAAGGAGCTGTAGAAAAAAAGAAAGAATAATACAGGCCATTGTCAGTGTGTTATGGCACAAGAATATTTAAAATGTTTATTGAAAGAAATTGTTTTTGTGGAGATCAAATCAGTGTGGAGAGGACATTTCTGAATTCCTGTAACATTCAATAACCATCAGCAATATCAAACTCTAAAGACTAAAAATATAAGTGTCCCATGCTCTTCTCTCACCAGTGGCTCCTTATTGTTTAATAGAGCAGGAAACTGGGACATCTCTGTCTGTCTGAAGCTCTACTAAAACTTTGGGTTCCTTGGGCTATCCTGGTTGTACTTTCTCTTAGTGTACACATTGGGTTAGCTAAGCATCACTAACCTGTAGAGAGAAGACCCTTGTCTTCAGAAGAACAGTACCACCTGCCATGGTATTTAGTGAGGGTTTATTTAGATTGAGTTAATTGAGGACAGAAGACCACCTAAATGTGAGTAATGTTATTCTCTGAACTAGAATCCTGAACTAAATATGAAAAGAAAAGTGAGTTGAACAGTAGCATCCATGACTTTCTGTTTCCTGACAGCATATGTAATAAAGTCTGCTACCTCAAGTTCTTATCTTATTCCCTTTTCCACTATGATGAACTGTGCCCTGAAACTATGACCCTAAATAATAAAACCCTTACTCTTTAAGTTGCTCTTGTCAGGTATTTGGTTTTAGCAATAAGACCAGTGTGACCAATGCAGTAGTGGTGGGAATGGATGGTAATGGTGGTGGTAGTGATGTTAATGGTGCGGATGGTGGCAGTAATAGTGGTAGTAATCACAGTGAAAATTTGATGGATTTGGAAAGCAGAAAAGGATGATGATAGAGATGGTGCTGATGGTGATTGTAATAGTGCTTGCTGGAGTGGTGGAAATAGCCATATAAATTAACAGAAAAAGCTGGAAGTGACTATATAAAGCACAAAGTACTTGTTTTCTTGGTTTTGTCCTTAAAACACTTTGAGGAAAGTATAATTATCTTCAATTATCATTGAGAAAAAGCTCAGCAAAAAAAAATGGTATCCCAAATAGTAAGTGATATCTGTCTGTAAAGGCAAAGCTTATTACATAATACTAGGATCTCTAAGCATAAAGAATGAGAGTAGTCTGTTATAAACTGAGGCTGAGAAGAAGGTGCCTCCATGTATCAGACCTATGCTTCTTCTTAGTAATATATCTCTTTTTCTCTTTCATTAACCTAATCCAATGAGTTTCTATTTGAACCTGACATAAACTGCCACACCAAAGATTTCCAAGATCAAACACCACCTGAGATTATGCCTCCCAAGGTTCTAAACCACAGCAGAAAACTGCTCTTGTTAAAAAGCTCCATCATACAGAGTTCTAGGTAACTGAAAACAGCTTTGCTACCTCATAAATCCTGGCCACAATGATGAGGTATATAAACACCACAACAACCTACAACAATAACAACAACAAGAACAACTACAACACCTACAATAAAATGGGGGTTGACAGCATATATTACAGAGCCAACTTTCCTAAAGAAGCTCTTATACTTCAGTTTTTCTGAAAATATATAACTAATATATTAATAGAATATAGATAATAGTGGGATTATCTACATACTGATCTTGATGAAATTCTTCAACCTGTCCCTGGAAAAAATAGGTACTTATAAGTAATGGTTGTATTATTAATGTAATGTGATGTTCCAGTGCAGGTAAGTTTACAAAGCTCTGCATTGAAAGAATAGGATGGAAAGGAAAACTGACTGCTCAAAAAATAATTAAAAAAAAACATAGAAGCTCTGAAGTAATTTTCTGTTTTCTCTTTTGCTTTTATTTCATTTCTTTCTTTATGCACATCCATATATGTGCACAAATATATATATATATATATATATATATATATATATATATATAT
>JADRCG010000272.1:1599062-1607535 GCA_019844195.1 Rhabdomys dilectus | reverse complement strand
AGACAGACAGACAGACAGACAGACAGACAGACAGACAGACAGACAGAAAAGCAGACAGACAGAGACAAAGACAGAGAGACAGAAACAGAAAGACAGAGAGAGAGAGAGAGAGAGGAGAGGGAGAGAGAGAAGAAACAATAGATGATATCCAACTAAATCTTTGTTCTTCTCATAAAAACACATGAAGGCACTCACTCATACTCCCAATTATGCTTGCAACATCATACAGGAACATACATACACAGACACACAAAGTCACACACAAAGAATCCTATATATGTATATAAAAGCAAAGATCCACAAATGAGAGAAAATGTATGCATTTTTCTGTGATCCACTTAATATAATTAAAATAACTATCTCTACCTGTTTTTAATTTCCTACAAAATTAAAAAAGAACAAAATAACTGTATTCCTTACTGCTAAAAAATTATACCTTTATATCAAATTTTCTTTATTCTATGTTCAGTTATTAAAAACCAGGGCTGACTTTCTTATTTCTTTATTTCCTCCTCCATGCTATTTATATTTTGACTGTAACATAAACCACTGAGTAATTAATTTTATAGAATAGTATGTACTTTTTCCCATAGGTTCTTCCTTCACAGACTCATACCATTATAGACAGAAAATACTTAAAATAAAACTATCTTTATATTGGGCAAATGCAATTCTTAAACTCGCCAATATTTTTTAAACAACATGGTAAAACTATTTAAAGGCTATCAAATATATACAGGATAATGTAATAATTTGATGATAACTGAAAGGAGGACTGTGTAGATTCTATGTAAATAACATGCCATTCTATATGAAAGATCAGAACATCTGTGTATTTTAGTAGGAATAACAGTCTTATAAGCAAATACTGACAGGTATGTAGGCCAAGTATTCTCCTGACTGATTTAGCCAGTGAGTCTTTTTTAATATGAAGCAAGAGGGTTCTTCTAGAAGTGTTAATTGAGTGACATTTTTCTTTCTGCTGCTTCTCCATCCCTTTTAGCTTTCTCCCACTCTTTCACCAAGCAAATTAATCCCACTCATTTTCACAGTTTACTTGTTCTCATTGGAACATATGGCAGTAAGTGCTTAGTCACTAAGGTCTGTTTTAATAGAGCAAAGAACAGTCAAAGGCAGCAGAAACTTTGCCCAAATCACCCTGAGAAGCCCCACTTAGCAATAAGGAAGATGGGTACTTCTCCAATGTGATTTCAGAGATTCTATGAGACCTCTTTCTGGAATTGTCACTGACTACTCTGATGCACAATGGACATTAGCAGACCCATTGATGGAATTAAAGAATCCTTTAACTCAGCAAGAATAGCAATTCAGCCAAACTAAGGAAAGGTTTTCTTGGATAAATATCACATACGGTTCAGAATGCATGGAAACATCTCAGCACTTTGTTGTTAGTTTTTATTAATTGTTTTATTTATTTACATTCTAGCCACTGCCCCCAGTCTCAGTCCCCCCTCCCATAGTTTCTCATCCCGTTCCCCTCCCACTTGCCCCCAATAGGGTGCTTTCCTTCTCCACCTTCCTCCAGGGATCCCCTTTGCTGGAACCTCAAGTCTCTCTTGTTAAGAAGGGTTAGGTGCATCGTTTCCCACTGAAGCCAGAGCATACATTCCTCTACTATATATGTGCCTGGGGCCTGAGACAATTCTGTATCTACTGCCTGATTAGTAGTTCAGTCTATGGGATCCAGGGGTCAAGGTTAGTTGAGATAGATGGCGTTCCTACGGGGTTGTCCTCCTCTTCAGCTCCTTCAATACTTCCCCAAATTCCTCCATAGGGGTCTCCGACTTCAGTTCAATGATTGGGTATAAGTATCTGCATCTATCTCAATCAGCTAAGAACTTTTCACTGACGAATTTGTTTAGCATTTGTAATGGATTAAGATGTTCCACCAACACACCTGTCTTTTCCTATTAACTTTGCACAATAGCAGAAATAGAATCAATTTTACAGGACAAAATTCTTGAAGACTCTAATGTTCACCTAGAAACTGGAGATAATAGTAAAAATATAATGATCTGTAACAAAATATAAAAAAAAATAAAATAAAATATGTGAAATCTCAGGTTGCATCTAGGTTAGCCATGAATACAGGGAAAGGTAAGGTGATAAAATGATTCTGGATTCATTTTGGTTCTGTGCTTTCCTTGTTTCAGTAGACTCTAGAATTGGGAGGATGTGACAGAAATAATTCAAGTTCTACTGGATCATGGGGCTAACACAATTACAATATTTTGAAACAGTAAATTTAGCTTACTGATATTTCTATAAGAATTTCAGTGATTTGGGGCAAGTAAATTCTTGTAGCATAAGCATGAGTGAAATGAGACATGCAAGAAAAACAGGTATAATGGCATAAACTCATAATCCTAGAGTTTAGAACACGGAGATAAACAGGTCCTTTGTATTTCCAGGCTGGTTAGTGAAGTCTACTTGAAAACCTCCTAGTTCTAGTAAGAGACAGTTTCTCTAAATGACGGTAGATAGCTCCTGAGGAATGACACTTGAAGTTGACCTCTAGTCTTCACATACATGCGCGCGTGCACGCGCGCGCACACACACACACACACACACACACACACACACACCACATTCTATCTATTTCTTCATCTCCTCTATCAACCACATCAAAGTGTTTAAACAAGGAGTTTTTACATGCATTCATATTTCCCAGTCAGATGCAGAAAGGTTCTTTTCTTTTCATGTGAGAGTAATATAGTTAGTTGCTCCAATTTAGATACATTTTTATTTGAAATTGAGCTCCCTAGAAATCTTGACCCAGTTTCTGGCCCCAAAGACCTAAACACTACTATCAAATCTATCCTATCATGATTAAGGAGCACTTTCCCCGACATCCTACGGATTCTTCTAAGACAAAGAAAATTTGACCTGACTTTTCTCTGCTTTTTTTCTTGACTGACCCACATAGAGTATTATATAGTCAATACACTGGAAATTAACAATAACACATGTATAAAACATGCATTATTATACAGTATGGCTTTTCTGGGTAAAACAAGGTGGTCATCTTGGAGTAGATATTGTCTTAACTCCATAGCCATTACAATTGAAATAGTAAAACAAATACAGAAGTAGTCAGTACTATGAAGACGACAGTGAAGTAGCAGACACTCTCTCAAAGAAGGGGAGATGGTAGGGTCACAGTATTCCCATTTGGGACTCTAGACATTACTCCTTCCTTCCTCATCCCTTCTGCAAACTATTTTGGAAGCTTCCGAAGTATATAATATATGGAAGATCAACTGAAAAGGAGTCATCAGAGTGCATTTCCCATAAGATTATCATTCAGAATTGGGTAGAACTTTGAAGTGGTAGAGTTGTTTGAGTACGACCCGTGTTTCAATAACCCTTCACAATGCTGTATAAATATGTTCAATAAAGACACTAGCTAACTACTGACACGTGGGTCTAACTGTCTCTTGGACCTGTCATTAGCTTCCTATCTGGAATAAATCAGTATTTGTTCATATCTCTCTAGGAAAGGTAAACCCAATGGCATCTTTCTGTAATGATGTGTCCTCCAAAACATTCACCACTGGATGCAACTCAGTCTTAAGTCACCATTGAAGCATAGAATTATTAACACCATATGTCAGCCTTTATTCCATCAGGAGAAAGAAGGGACTGTCTACATCTCTTTTCCCTCAGCCTTTGCACTGAGTGACTCAGCATGGACTCTCATTGGTGAAGAAATTTCATCTCCTTTCATTTGACAATTAGTAGGTTTGCTGTTGTAATTTAAACGAGAATATCCCGATAGGATCAGATCAGATACTGGGAAACTCACTTGCCAGTTGATTATGCTGTGTGAGGAGGTTTATGAGATGTGGGATTGCTGGAGAAAGTATGTCACTATGGGCAAGATGTGAACTTTCAGAGTTTCATCTCACTTGCAGTTTGCTGGATCAGCTTCCTGTTTCCAGTTTAGGGTGGGAGTGCTGATGTTTGTGTTTTAATTACCATGCCTGTCTCTATAGTAATGATGATAGCACTTATCCCTCTAGAACTATAAGTGTTAATAAACACTTCTTTCACTAACACAATCATGGTCTTTAATCACAGCATTAGAGAGCAAATTAAGACAGTTGTTAAAACAGACCTACATATAAAATTTTGGTAACCCTAAATGATTGCTTATTTTAGAAAGTTGGTCAATATCTATACCTCTTATATGTATATAAAGAAATGTAAAGAGTTTTAAATTATTGACTAATTTATATATTTTTAACAGTGCTGGCAAGTGCTGAAGAAATACCTAAATTAGTCAAATGATTGTTGTGCTTCAGTGAGACCAAGAGTTTTATATTCAGCACAGGTAAAAATAAATGTAGGTTGGCAATACTGGAGTATAATTCCTCTGTCCTTTGTAAGCAGAGACAAGTAGTTCTCTAAGGATCACTGGCCACCTAGCCTGCCTAGGTCAATGAATGAGCTTCAGAAAAATACAAGACTGTTTAGCACTTAAGAAACAGCCCCTGATGTTAACCTTTGTTTTGTTTTGTTTTGTTTTGTTTTGTTTTTTGTTTTGTTTTGTTTTGATTTTTTTATAATCAGTTTTTTTGTGCATGTGTACCTGCACATATACAAGTTTGCTGGCACAGAAGGAATTGGAGAAAAGGTATTTTGATAAGTTCTTGCAGGCACTGAATAGGTGATAAAGTTAAATCAGTTCCTAAGTAGTTCAGAGGTTAGTGAACTAATAATCAGATCAATAAAGGGAAAGCCTGGGATCTGCGAAGGTTACATAATCAGTGGAATATGTGAAGAAGAAAATTCAGGAGGAGTTCATCCTGAATAAGTGAGGTATAGTTATTATCCCATCAGTACTGTGCAATCAACTAAGCTCTGGCAATTGTATGTTGAAAAGGTAAGTGAAAGTGTTCCTCTGAGATAAGATATACAAAGGAAGAAACATTCCCTTTACAATATCAGCCTCTGAGATAAAATATACAGAGGAAGAAACATTCCCTTTACAATGTCAGCTATCACCTTGCATTTTCTCTCTGTATCAGCTTCTCTTATAGTGTAACATAAAGAAGTGAATGTAATTAGTCCTGAGTCTGTAAATTTAAAATAATGTCTAATATCAAACACAGTGACTGAACTTGTGACTCAAGTTCACTAGTGAATCTGAGAACCTGGGATAAAAGGATCTCTCTCTCTCTCTCTCTCTCTCTCTCTCTCTCTCTCTCTCTCTCTGTCTGTCTCTCTCTCCCCACCCATAACAAAAATTACCTAATAAAACATTAACACAATTATACTAAGCTTGAAGATGACTCTTAGACATGATCTTATCCTCTTGATTTTTGACCTATAGGATCTAGTGTTTAAACTGGTTTACTTGAAGGGGGAAGACCACTTCAAATGTGAGCAACACCATTTTCTGGGCTAGAGTCCTAGGCTGAATTAAAAGGATAAAACAAATTCAGCATCATTGTTCAGCATTCTCTCTGCTTCCTGCCTTCAAGCACAATGTGACCCACTGCCTCAAGCTCCTACCACCATGCCTTTCCTGCAATGATGGATTCCACCTTTAACTGTGTGCCAAACAGAGCATTCCTGAAGTTTCTTTTCTTCTGTACAAGGAAATAAAATTAATATATTCCTTTCCAAAGATGTTCTGAATTTGTCTACCTGAATCTTCCATCCAATGTCTACTTGCACCCCAACTAAATAGACTGAGGGCCATGTGGTTTACAGGGATTTGTTCTTCATTTGGAGACACTGTAGATTCATTTGTAGACCTCAATAATGCTGTAATAAAATTCACTGCAAAGAAGAAAGAAGTCAACATCTGACCTTAGATAACTTTACACGAATTTTTTCCATGAATAGTTTGGGGTGAAGGGGGCATCTAGAGAAATGAACCTCTGTACCCAATCATCTCTGTGATGTTCAAAAGTTATCATCCACATTTTACAGAAACAGTGCTTATTCTTCTCTTCAGATTGTGTGTGTGTGTGTGCATATGGTAGCATATGTACATTTGCACATGTATATATGAAATGGAGCCTGGAGAACTAATAAGATTGCCTATCTCCAGGTACTGCTCATCTATGCTTGAGGGGTTTTTTTTCAGCCATTTTCAACTTGTCTAATGCTATGACCTATTTAATACAGATCCTCATATAGTGGTAACTTAAAACCATAAAGTTATTTTAGCTGTTACTTCATATTAATAGTTATACATTTTAATGTGAATATCTGTGTTTTTAGATGGTCTTAGGGAAGCCTTGTGAAAGAGCCATTCAGTCTCCAAAGGGATTTTGACCCACAGCTTGAGAACTGCTGCTTTAAATAGTCTCTGACCTGGGATTTCCTGATAAGCTCACCTACCCTCACCTTACCAGTGCTGGGAATTCAAGTCCCTTCCACAATCCATAACTGTTGAAATAACTTAGTTATGTGAATGCTGGAGATTTAAATCAAGGCTTCCTCCTTGTGTGGCAGACCCTTTATTAATGCAGTCATCTCCCAAACCTTACATTACTGATCTGAAATAAGATTCTTGACTAGCTTAAGTTGAAGTGGTACCTGCTAGTAGCAATTTGAACAATGAAAGAAAATATTGTAGCCCAAAGAAATTATATTTTCTCTGAAAGAAGCTTGATATGAAATCTCAGCTATAATTGAGAAGCAATTGATGAGGAGAGAGAGAGAGAGAAACACTTTAGAAGCTAAAGTGGAAGTTTACCTGAAATTCAACACAGACCTGAAAGGTGAGTGAATATGTTGTGTGTATATTTTCATAACCTATACAGTAAAAATTGAAAAGCTTTTCTGGAGGTGAGAAAACATCTAGACCTAATAGATATGAGAACTTTGGCATCACCTCACAGGACTTGGCTGGTGTAGAAGAGCACTAGAGACTTGGTATTCAATGGACTTGCATTTAAATTCTGGTCTTGCCATTAGAAAGATGTGTCTAACATAGAAAACAATTATTTAACTCTTCTGAAATTGACATTTCTCAAACTTGATCCACATATTTTATATAATATCAAGATTGTACAAGAATCTTATCATCAGTAAGTCAAAATTAGTAAATATAATAGAAAATTTAATTTGACGTTAGAGGCCACTAAATAATTAAAAGGTACTAAACATTGGTGGAAAAAGAAACCATCCATATAATTATACTCCCATCTTGCTAGGCCCCTCCTCAACAGTGTATTTTAAAACCTAGCACAGAATCTGGAGAGATAGATTGATAACGAAGTGATTGCCTTAAACTTAGAGGTCCTACATTGATCCCCAGAACCCACCCATAAAAAGAAAAGGCTGGGTCTGGTTATAAAGGCTTGTAATCCCAGCACTGGGGAGGTAGATTCAACCAGAAACTCATAAATACCTAACTGATGACTTCTGGGCCAAAAAGAGATCATAGTTGAGGTTTGGTCTGTTGCTATGTATTATAATGCTAAATACTGGCTCTCACAACCTGGTTGTCTCAGGGACTAGAAGATACTTATGTACACCTAATGATGCTCTGTAACCTTGCCCCTGAAGTTATTCCTTATTGGTCAATAAAGATGGATAAAGCCTGTAGCTAGATAGAAGAGAATTAAGTGGAGTTTTTATTTCTGGGGTTGGTGGTGTGAGGATAGACCATGTGGACAGCAGAGAGAGGAGGAGAGAGAAAGACACCATGGGGTAAGGAATCCTGAGAACTGGCCATAAGGGCTGCCCAGTTTGAGTAAAGGCAGCCTAGATGGAATATGGCAAGTTATATTTCTGGGTTATTGATAAGAAAAAAGACAAAATAACATAGAGGATTGCTATCTGCCCAGTTCTAATGCTATTAATACTTAGGATAAATATAAGTGTTTTGTGTCTTTTATTTGGGAAATAAATGATCAGAGGTGTAGTAGAAACATCAAAGTAATTTTTACCATAACAGATGGTGTTTAAAAAAAAAAAGTGCAGGTGGAATCTGTGGAATCACAATGAATATTGTTATCTGCCTTCTACAGACGTGCATAAGCATATGGATTGACACAAACAAAGGAGTATCTATACAAACAAACACACATGCAAACACACACACACACACACACACACACACACACACACACACAAGAAGTACAGTGAAAAAATGAAAAACTAACTAAATGGCAAGGCTCAAATTTCATTGCATTCCCTGCTTAGAATGGAAAGTTTAGAATACACAGAGGTGTTGGCACAAACCTCACTATCACTCCACAACATAAAAGAGCTGACATTTTTATTTTGTTATTTTAATTTTTTGCACATGAGTATCTTCCTCATATGAACATGAACCACATGTATGCAATTTATGCCATAAGAAGCATTACATATTTTGGAATTAAGGACAGTTGTCAACCAACATATTGTTGCTGATAAGCAAATACAGGTTCTTTGGAAAAGCGTCCATTACTCTTAATTGCTGAGCCATCTCTCAGGTTCCCAAGTG
>JADRCG010000272.1:1584062-1596562 GCA_019844195.1 Rhabdomys dilectus | reverse complement strand
TTCCTTTAGAACTGCCTTACTGTTTAGAGTTCCCTATGTGGATGTCTGTAACACGTTCTCTTCTCTTAAAGCTATTATTAAATGACACAAACATCTCTATCATCTCAAGTAACTCAGTCATCTTTAAAATATTTAGATGAATTCCTCTTAACCCCTGGTTAGACAAACCACATTTTAGTGGCCTGTAATCTACATGTTGGGGAGTCCAGACACAGTGGTGATCCCACGTAATTCTAGTGTAGGAAGGTAGAGACAGATGGATGATCAGGCTCCATTGCTAACTAGACTAGACTACTCAGAACTCCATACTAGTGAGAAAGAATACATGGTGGCTGGCACCTAGGAACAATACCCCAAAGTTGTTCTTTGATATCCACATGTACACAGAAAGAAAATAGGGCCTTTAAAGTTGAGAGGTGTGTATATGTGCCTGTGTGAGTGTGTGTAGAAGTAGGAGGGAAGACAAGAAAAGAGGAGAAAGAAGGATCAAGAAAGGGAAGAGAAGGGGGAATAGAGAATGAGAGGAGGTCGAGGAACATTAGGTTATAGCTACTTCTTCATAAACTGTAAAATATGTTGAATGTTGTTTCTAGAATCCAAACACTGCAGACGATGAATGTCACTTAATTGGTAAGACATACTTTGATTTTCAAGGTTTCCTTGATGACTCTGAATGTGCTATTTAAAAAAGAATGTCTTAAAGAGAGAAGATTACAAAATATATGTGTGCTTGCATACATGTGTGTTGAAGTAGAGGCCAGAGATTGGTGTCCAGTTTCTTCCTCAACCATGTTGCACCTTATTTTTTGAGATGGGATCTCTCCTTGAACCAGGTATATTGCAATTCAGTTAGACTAGTTGAACAGGAGACTCCAGTGACTTTCTTCTTCTCACTGTTCCCAAACCCGGGACTACAAACACTCCTGGATATCTTACCATTTATATAACCACTTCTAGCTTTTTCATTTTCCTTTTTTATTGATGTGGATCTGAGAATATAACTCAGATATCATAACTGCAAAACAAACATTTAATCTTAGTTTATTGAGTCATGAATCAATTATGATGTTCTTAATACAAAATGCTACTACTCCTACTCCTACTACTAAAATAATAATATAAAACATAGCAGCTGATTTGCACAATTAGGGTTTAATCAATAGAATTAGAATTGGAGATTTCTTTTGAAATTTGAATTCTCACAGTTTGAGAACAGTAAACACACAGCATGTCAGTGATGTCTGCAGGAGAGCCAGAACAGTTTAGCTGCGTTAGCATCCATGAGCAGTTCAGGTAACCTTACAAGTAATACTAGCAAGGTGCTAGAGAGTCTGTGAAAGCAAAGATGCTGCTGTCCTGGGCTGTTGCTGCCACTGTTATTGCTGTTTCAATTCATTTTATTTTTTTCTCTCAATTCTCTTTAGAGGATTAATATTCTGTCTCTATTTTTTATTTTGATTAAAATATAATCACATCATTGCCTCAGTTCTCTTTCATTGTCAATCCTTTCCCATATCCCATTGCTCCAATTTCTCCCTTTCCCATTATTATTATTATTGTTACTATTATTAATTCTTATTAAATGTGTATGCATATATATTTAAGTGCAACATGCTGTGTACATTTATTGTTACTTACTTATATATAATTTCTGGGCTGACCATTTGCCATTGGAATGTCAATTAAGGAGCTTATCCATCAGAAAGACTAACTCTCTCTTTCTCAGCAGTCATTAGTTGCTATAGTTCCTGGTCTAGGAGTTGGTCTCTATCAGAGTACCTCCTTCCACATCAGCATATATATTGATATTATCATTATTCATGCCTTGTTTGAATGTGCATATTTTTGAGTGATTATGCATGTAGCTTCCCTGTCATGTTTAGAGACACAGTTTCACAGACTACTTCCTGATTCTTTGGCCTTCACAATTATTCCACTCCCTCTCCTGTTATGTTCTCTGAACCTTATGTGCAAGGATTGGTGTTTTGACATGGTATGTGCTCACAGTTTTATATTCTGGTTAACTCAAAATGTCAAAAGGAAGAGTAAACTCCATTTGATTTCCAATCTAGTTCTATTTTCTGTTACGCAACCTTTATATCTATATCTATATCTATCTATCTATCTATCTATCTATCTATCTATCTATCTATCTATCTCTCTCTCTATATATATATATATATATATATCATGCCTTTCAAATATGATGTTTGGCATTTTCTTCAAATCATATGGCCATTTTCCATGATGGTTTTGACTTGTCTTTGAGTCTTCTTTTCTTAAACTAGGGTCTTAAATATCACAGGCTATATTCAAGTACACTATGTAATCAAAATTGACCTGAAACTTTGATGGATGATCCTTCCATTTCCATTTCCTTGGTAGCAAAATAAAGGTGTCCACTACTGTGCCTATTTCATGCCATGCTGTTGATAGAACCCATGGCTTCATGCATGCTAGACAACCACTTTGTCAAGTTAGCTCTAACCCCAGCTCTTCACCTCTGAGTCTAATGCCTTCTATTCATGTATTCTCTCAGAAGCTAAGCTGAGAATGTTGGAAAAACTATTCTCATGACTGTGCCCTTGTACCCTCATGAAGCACTACAGTCTTTCTGAGAAATTAAACCATATAATGAAGTAATATTAAATATGTGCTTGAGACACTTTCTTGTTTCTCTGATTAAAAATAAATTATTAAATTTCCCACAAAGAGAACTTAATAAACAACAGGTTATTTTGGATCACAGAATAGGTTATTTAAATCTAAAGTCTATCATGACAGAGAGACACGGTAACAGGAACAGGAGGCTTGATGGTCACATTGCTTTACACTTAACTGACCCTGGGGATGCAGAGAGTGAAAGGAAATAAAGGAAGCTATAATCACTTAAGGCCTACCACCAATGATTTACTTCCTGTTGTAGGACTTCACTTTATAAAAATGCCATAACATCCCAAAAAAACAGCACAAGCCACGAGGACACTTCATATCTAAACTGCAGAGCACAAACCCATACAAGTTGTAAATCACTTCTCTCTCCCTCTCTCTCTATCTCTCTCTCTCTTTCTCTATCTCTCCTCCCTCTCTCTCTCTCTGTATGTGCCATATATATATAATTAAATATAGAGACTCATTTGTAACATAAATATTGTATATAATCACTATGTTAAGTTTCTCAGCTTTACATTGCGTGAAGGTCATGGTGTGATGTGTTCATTCTTTGATGGTTTGCCTAATGTTCTGAGGAAGAAGAGAGTGTCTTCATCCATGTATAACATAAAGATGAGGGAAATAGGCATCCACATACTGGTCAGAGTTAGACACTGACTTTGACCAAGAATATTAAAGAAGGTCTCATGGAAACAGTGGCACTTACTTGAATGTTTCATATTGTGGATTTCCACAAACACTGTCCTGGTAGGAAAAGCACTTATGCAAGTAAGGACTAAAAGGAAAACAAATCTTACCAACTTCAGTGTCATTAGGAATAAAATAACTCCAGGTGCACTAAACATTATCTAATACTAACTATAGCTGGAGAGCATCCGTGTAGAAAGTAAGGGAGAAAACTGAGACGACTGGAGATCTGAGCCATATAATTATTTCACTGAGTGAATAAAATTCAAAGAAGCTAAATACTGGTGTAAGAGAAAAGATGGATACCCAATTGACATAGAGATATGGCACAGTCAGTAATGTGCTTTGTTGAAGAATTATGAGGACCTGCTCACGAAAAGCCAGGGCAGGTAATATGTCTGTAATCCCAACATTTGATAGTCAGACCACAGTGCACACCTGCCAGCCTGACTAAGTAAGTCAGGAAGTGCTGAGTTAAATGTCAGAGGGGAGGTGAGTGGCTGAGAAAGGCAGCCAACATCAACTTCTGCCCTTACACACAGGTGAACATTCATGCACATGTGTATGCATGCAGATAAAGGCACACAAAGGAATTTTACCCATCCTTTCTTTCTAAACAGCCTATCATTTCTGAACAAATGAAAGAGAGAAAAAAAGAAAAAAAAAGAACCCTAACATTTAGTTAGAGAAAAAACAACCTCATCCACATCAGAAGATAATGATAAATATTCATCAACATTCATCCTTTTCTTATTGCTTGTCAGACATGATGATTAGATCAGTGAATATACTTAACAATGTGACTAGGAGCTATTCAGCCACAGCAGAAATTAATATTTCCATAATGTTGTTCATTGATCTCTTTTTTGATTTGTCAGTTGAAGTGAACCCTGGAGTGTGTGTGTGTGGGGGGGGGAGGATACAAATGATTAATGACACTGCCACTCTGAACAAATGATAAATGTATCTTTGATGAGGTCTTTTAAAGCTGGCTGAGCCAAGGCCCTCTGGAGCACACTATAGGCTTAGAAAAAAGGCAAATGAGGACTAGACTAACATTGTTTTATTTGCATTAAAACCTTATGAGAAAAGATAGCGAATTTTTTAGTTTTTTTTCTGAAGAATGATGATGAAGTGCTCAAAATTGAAATGACTTATTCAAAGTCACACAGTACACATAACCAGAGTTAGGCTCAAGGTTCTGGCTATCAAGTCTTTCTAACCTGTGGTTCTGTCCTGATCCCTGGCCATCTTCTCATAGACGAATAAACTTTTCAATAAGTAAAAAACATTTAAAACTATGACATTCACTGATAACAGCTGCTCATTACAGGCATTTTGACAACATTATGGAAACTGATAATATACAGGAGAAATTTACCATGGGAACAAAAATCTTTTACCATGTGGGTTATTTTCATTTCTTTATTTTTTATCTGCTTTAATTATTAAGCATGTGGCTTCATGTGTGTATGTGATTGGGGGTTCTATGTGGGGTGTAATAGAAAGGGTGTGAACCTGGCACTATGTGTATACATCAAGGACAGAAGATAAATTTAGGTATCCACATTTGCATTATATCTTGTTTGAGACACGATTTCTTGTTATTTGGCACTGTATACGTGTCACATGGATACATGGTCACAAATTTTCAGAAACTCTCCCATTGCTGCCTCTCATCTTGCTACAAGAAAAGTTGGCTCACACACATATGGTATTATATGTGTTTTGACCATGGGTTCTAAGAATCCCATCTCAGGTCTTCTGTGGCAAACTATTTTCCTGATGTACCATCTACCATCTCTCCATCACTTATCACAAAATTTCTAATATGTCCAACTTTGAAGTGCTAATTGACAACTACAAAATAATGACATAATCCAAAATCTTTATCAAAGTGTGATATGACAGGAGAAAACCTTCAATGATCCAAGCCACAGAGACAGGTGGAAGGGACAATGATTATGACCTAAGTTAATCAGTACTGAGTCATTTAATAAAATATAACAAATGTTAAACAAGCCAGACCACCAAAATACCTGATGTCTGTATACCACCAGAAAGACTTTGACTTGCTTTAAAACCTTATGAGTTTAGGACCAAAGCCCAGGAGTGCATCTATGTTAAATTCCTACCCTTTCTGAGCACTTAAAATGCTCCAGGTTGTTTTCTTCAATGCTGGATCTTACTTCATTCAAAATTCAAAACCACACTTTAACGCAAATATTTTAATCCCCATTTTGAAGATGAGAAACAAAAATATAGACACAGGTAAAATCACCAGCTTGAAGAAGAGCAAAAGAATAACCTAGTTTATATCACCATGGCCACCTTTCCAATTTTTCTCAGTTATGATGAATGCAAAAGCAAAATGTCAGGCTCTATCATTGCTCCAGTATTCTTGTCTCAGGGTGTGAAACACTGTAAAGCTTTCAATCATATATGTTGCTCATGTATAAGTGAATAAGTAAGTGAGTGAGTATATATGTGTGTGCCCATGTGTGCATGTGGGTATGTATGCATGTGCAAATGTGTCAGAGTATGGTTCAGTAGGTATGTGTACCAATGTGTGGAAGTGAGAGGATAACTTGTACGAGTCTGTTCTGTTCTACTATGTCAATGGTAGGATTCTCAATTGGTTCAACAGACTTAGTGGGAAGCTCTCAGCCCATTGATGTATCTCACCCAGCCTCAAAGATCATTGTATGAGAAACAGGTACCTTTTTAAAAGAATACTATAAAATAGCTTAAAAACTGTATTGGGAATTATAATTTATCATTCAGTTATTTTAAAGATTAAATTATAAAGAATGATTCAGCTCAACTGTGGTGTAGCTAGCATGTATAAGAATAGTACTGTTCTGAAAATTTGATGGGATTTATTGAAGCTTTTAAGTCTATATTCCAATGCATCAGATGTTATCACAACATTATATTTCAGTCAAAGCTTACTTTAATAAACTAAATCATAAACAATTTTCTCTATTGTGTTCTTGGAACAAACTGTACATGTAGTTGTATAATATAAGAGCATTTTAGCTTCCTTGAAGAGGAACAAAACTATTGAAGAGGAACAAAACCTAGAAAAGGAACAAAAACTATTTGTGCTTATCAGTATTTTTGACTTGAGATGAATTTCAAGAAGAATACAGTCCACAAGTCTGAACAAATTTGTGATAAAGGCTTTTAACTGGCAATCAAATATCTCCAGCTTTACACTAATATCAAAAGTAGATAAGGATGAAAAACTTGTAGATTAAATTTTAATGAAATAATCATTAAGAAATCCTCATAGACTGGCCTGACCACCCAGTTCTCCCTGAGACTAGACCACCAATCAAAGACTATACCCAAAGGGATCTTTGGCTCCAGATACATATGTAGCAGAGGATATGCCTGCCCAATAGCAATGAAAATAGAGCCATTTCGTCCCAGGGAGATTTGATGCCCCAGAATAGGGGGATTCTGTAATGGTGGGGAAAGAGATTATGGGTGGGTGGGGGATTACTCTCATACAAGCAAAATGGAGGTGGGAAGGTAGATATGGGCTGGGGAGGTGGCAGAGGGATAAAGGGGAAGTGGAATATCATTTGGGATGTAAATGAATGGAAGGATTAATAAAGTTTTGAAAAAATTAAAAAAAAAGCAAAGAAAATTCATAGCAAAATATTAACTAACTCACAAACTTGATTATACAACTGAAAAAATTATGTAGAATGATGAAATATGATTTGTTACTGGAATATAAGAATGGGTGAATATGCAAGTTAATATATAACATGACACAGAAACAGAGTAAGGCATTGAAATTGTATCATCTTATTAATGGATACCAAATAGCTCTTTAACAAAATTCAACATTTTATTTGTTGTAAATTCAAATATAAGTATGAAAGTGGTATACAACAAACACAAAGGTCAGATACAATGAAACTACATCTAATATAGTCAATGGCAAGAAGTAAAAGCTTTTCATCTATGATAAAGGACAAGACAATAATGTCAACACTGGAAATTTGTACTAATACAGTGTTAGAATTTCTAATCAAAGTAGTTACCAAAAATAATGATTAAAAACAAAACAAAACAAAACAAAACAAAACAAACAAAATATGGCCCTTGGCTGGGGAGTCAAGCCTGAAATGATCCTAAGCCTGTGACCTTGCAGCCTTGGCAGTTAGACCACACTAGAGTTGACCCCTGCCTGGTGTCACACAGCAAGAGTAGCCCATAGAACTCTTGAGATGACCCTGGGCATCCATAGACCATGGGCACCACTAAGATTAAAATGGCAAGTGGTAGAAAAAAAGAAGAGACAAAGAAGCAGAAGGCTGTTTGCATAATGAAGAGGTGTAACTGGAGATTTGAGAGTAGAAGAAACAGCCTAATCCGATCTGTCAGTGATGCTACCTAAAGGCATTGTGAGGTCCTAGCCCATGCTGCCTCAGAAGCCCATGTCTGTGTCTTTGGTCCTGAAGAAGCAGGGTTCTTACCAACAAGTGCCAGATAGATATCCCTAGTATGGGCTGTTTTCTGAGGCCAAGTTGATGTCTGAGGGCTCTGCAGAACTAATTCCATCCCTTGGCAGGGCATCATGGGAGAACTCTCCTGCAGGTATGAGGATAGGAAAGTTGGCCCCACCCCTCAGCAGCTGCAGTACTCAAGAGAGCCCATCCCCCTACCTTGCCCAGAAACTATAGGAATGTTGACCCTGTTGCAGGTGACCCAGTCATTAGGTCAGGAGCTGGTAAGATAGCCCAGTTCCTTGCTTGTTGCTGCCTTGGTTGTGCTAGCCAGGGCAGTGATAGAGATCTTTCCCAGGTGGTGTGAGTGAAGGAAAGGTGGAAGGTTGATCAGCTCATTAAGCACCAAGGTCCAGACCCAGGTCTCTGAGTTGATAACCTGCTGGAGTGAATGAAGGGGCCACTCATACAGATCAAAAGCTGCAGGATTTCCATGGCAGAGGGCAACAACAGAATATCTGAGAGGAGTTCCTATGAGGTCCCAGTGTTGACAGTATAAAAGAAGTCAGAGGCTACCAACCAGACCAATGATTTAATTCAATGAACACTTGCAAGTAAAGAATTACATGCCAAATGGTGTACTGTGAGACACACTGTGACACTCTACAGCTACCATTACAAGACTGTTTTTGTCTTTTGACAAGGAGATTTCAAGGTCAGAGGGCACAAACAAAGAGACAGGTAGATGAGTGCGATTGAGGTTCATGATGTGAAATTCACAAAGAATCAATAAAATGTTAAAATTTAGAAACCATTAATGCTTCTAGGGTCTAAAAACAAACTACCTGTAAATGAAGTGAGAAGTCAAGTACAGATGTAATAACACAGTTTAGTATAAAGGAAAAAAAATAACCAGAAATAAAATTAATCAAAACCAGAAAAGTTTGCAATTGGAAAACTATAAAGCTCTGACTACTGATATTGAGAAAGATAAAAATAAAGCAAAATATACCTTACATTTATATATTATAGTATTTCACATTTTTAACATGTTCATACCACTCAATTTTTTTACAGACCAAACATAGTCACTGAAGAAATTCCAAGGCAATTTAATAAATAGTAAAGCAGTTCTACAATATATAAAACTGCAAAATTTCTTGAAATCCAAAATGAACTTAAACAAGAATAGAAGCATGACAGCAATTGATTACAAAGTTTATTACAAATGTGCAAATAAAAGTAATACGGTATCAGCATATAAAAAGACATAAATCACAAAGACAGGATACCAAACTGAGTAACAAATTATTGACAATATAATAAATAAATCATCAGTTAGGTCTCTAGGTAAAAACACTGAAACATTTGGAAATATACTCTTTGTAATAAAGTATGTTAGAAAAACTAGATATCAGAAGAACCTTATGTCACACAATGTACAAAAATTAACCCCAGATATTTAAGTAGAATATTTATAACTGTAAAAGTACTAGAAGAAATCATTTGGAAAAAAATCTTAATGTTACTTTGGCAAGAAAACTTAGGATGCTATGGTATTACACCAAATTAAAAAGCTGATGTGACAGAAAAAAAAATACAATAACCAAATGTGAATGCAACAGCAGATTACAATGGCTTAAGTTTCCAAACATATACACAACTCAAATAACACAAGGGCTCAAAGCAAAGAAGCCATTTAAACAAAAGGGAAGGACATGATGTAAGTCCTAAGACAATTGGATGACTCTTAAGTACTTGAAAATATACTAGAAAGCTTCAGTCTTCAACAAGATTCATACACAAATCATAATGGGATGTCAATTTTGACCTGTTGACGCACATGTCACTAATAAGTCTGTAGAAAACAACCCATGAGTATCATTGTTGGTAACTGAAATTCATAGATGATATCAATACATGTGCTTCTCAAGCACCAAATATCATAGTTATGCTGTAGGTGAGATGGTTCAGTGGTTAAGAGTGAACATTGCTTTTGTAGAAGATACAAATTTGGTCCTCTGTACCCTCATCAGCTACTTATAACCCCAGCTCCGGGGCATCTGATGGGAATTTCTGGGGTCCATGGACAACTTCACTCATGTACAAACTCACACACATATACACAAAATTAAAAGTAAACCTATAAAAGTAGATTTGCTATTTTACTAGTGCTCTTTTTTTTTGTTGCTGTTTTATTTTTCTTTGTTGTTGTTGTTTTCAGTATTTTTTTTCCAGACAGAGTTATACTTTGTAACCTTGGCTGTCCTGGAAGTCACTGAATAGACCAGGCTGGCCTTGAACTCACAGAGATCCATCTGTTGGTCTCCTAAGGGCATAACAAGTAAAATAGATCATGCAGACAACTTGAAGTTGATGTAGAGCTATTAGGGCCAAATCAGCAAAGAATAAGAATTAAACACACACACACACACACACACACACACACACACACACACACACACAAACACACACACCATGCAAGACTTACAAAACACCATGAAGAGATTAAAGCTTCAAATTATACACGTAAAGAGAGTAACAAGTTCAGTGGTGTAGACCAGACAATTGACAGGATAGAAGAACACATTCACAATTAAGAATATTAGAAGTTCCCCACCTTCATTCATACCCAGAGACAGTTTGACACCCATGAGTTCTGAAAACCCCAAGCTCAGAGGTAAGTCCCCTATCCTGGCCCCAATACGTGGCCTAATTGTAACCTCTCAACCACCCCTAAAGCCCAGAGGATGCAAGACTCCTGCCCTGCCAGAGACACATCTTTCTGGTTCACATCTGGACCCAGGAGCAGATCTTGTGCTCCAATCTCACTCATCCACCCAAACCCAGAGACAGCTTGAAGCCCAGGAATTCTGAGACTGCGAGGCTCACAGATCAGGTTCTCCAGACCACTTTCCACACACAGAGACACCCTGGCCCAAAGAGCCCAACATAATCAGTCTAACAGGAGGGACAGGCTCCAGACAGAGACAGCAAGGTCAATTATAAAGGCATGGCCCCCAGCTGAGGGATGAGGTCATACACCCATCTCAAAATTTTTATCCCAGAATTGTTCCTGTCTAAAGGAAACACAGGGACAAAAATGGAGCACAGACTGAAGCAAAGGCCATCCAGAGACCATTTCACCTTGGGATTTATCCCATTTTCAGACAACAAACACAGACACTATTACTGATGCCAAGAACTGATTGCTGTCAGGAGCCAGGTATAGCTATCCTTTGAGAGGTTCTGCCAGCACCCGTATAAGACAGATGCCAATACTCAAAACCAACTATTGGACTGAGTACTGGGACTTCTGTGAAACTTAGGGGAAGAACTGAAGAAGCTCAAGGGGTTTGCAATCCTACAGGATAAGCAACGATATCAACTTACTGACCACCCTAGTTCTCCCAAGGACTAAACTACCAACCAAATACTATAAATGGATGAATCTATCGCTCCAGCTGCATATGTAGCAGAGGACTGTCTTATCTGGAAACAATGGGAGGGGAGGCCCTTGGTCATGAAGAGGCTTGATGCCCATAATAGTGGAATGCTAAAGCAGTATGGTGGACAGGCTGGGTGAATTGGAGAGATGGGAGGGGAGACTGGAAATGGGGACAACATTTGAAATGTAAATAGATAAAATAACAACAAAAAAAGAATTTTAGAAGCACAAAGAAAACCAACTAGGCAGGACCAGAAAAGAAACATTCCATACTATATTATAATTTAAATGCTGTATATACAGAACAAAGAGAAAGTATTTAAAACTGTGAGAGAAATATCATTAGTCACAAATAAAACAGCATTCATCAGAGTATTACATGACTTTCTCACTGTTAATGTTAAAATCCAGGATGTGAAAAAATTTTAAGAACATGGGCAGAGCTGCTATAATGAGCAAGATTATTCTACACAGCTGAAAAAGAAAGAAAAAATGATTCAAGCAGGTTAAAAGTATTTATATCAGCCATAAGCCTAAAATCAGCAACAGGCCTGACATACATGCCTGATAACACAAAGTCTTGGGTCTCTGTAAAAAAAAAACACTGAAACAGATGGCTATAAGCTATTGTAAACAGGCAGCTTTTGTGGAAATTTACCAGCCTGAGTGGTCATAGACCTTGTAAATAGGCAGCCTTGGTGGATAGTACCAACTTAGATAAGGGCAAGTGAATCATAGGCAGAGTCATAGTGACCTGTCCCCTGAGCCTTCACCCATCTGATACCCTGTTCTGAAAGATATCTGTACTCCCCTGAACACCTATGCTCCTGTGTCATCCCCTTCCCCACACCCAACATTTTTGTATTTATAACCCCTGTGTTATAAATATATATATATATATATATATATATATATATATATATATATATAAAGACGTACAAAGAGAATTAGAAGCAATACTGGTGCTTAAGAGAGTAAGAAAACCACATGATCATCTCACTAGACGCTGAGAAAGCATTTGACAAAATAATGGTAAAAGTCCAGGAAAGATTAGAAATTTAAGGCCTATACCTAAACATAGTATAAGTAGATTTGCAAGCCAGTAGCCAAAATCAAAATCAAAGC
The DNA here is from genome assembly GCA_019844195.1 of Rhabdomys dilectus. Taxonomy (NCBI): domain Eukaryota; kingdom Metazoa; phylum Chordata; class Mammalia; order Rodentia; family Muridae; genus Rhabdomys; species Rhabdomys dilectus. The sequence goes on along the minus strand of JADRCG010000272.1, from coordinate 1,584,166 downwards.
AATTCCACTAAAATTAGAGAGTAGACAAGGCTGCCCACTTTCTCACTAACTATATAGTATAGTATAGTATAGTATAGTATAGTATAGTATAGTATAGTATAGTA
>JADRCG010000272.1:1558386-1584052 GCA_019844195.1 Rhabdomys dilectus | reverse complement strand
TATAGTATAGTATAGTATAGTATAGTATAGTATAGTATAGTATAGTACTAGAAGTCCTAGCCATAACAATTAGACAACAAAAGGAAGTCAAAGGGATACAAATAGAAAAGGAAGAAGTCAAAATATTACTATTTTCAGATGATAGGTTAGTATACTTAAGTGACATCAAAACTTCCACCATAGAACTCCTAAACCTGATAAACAACTTCAGCAAAGTGACTGATATAAAATTAATTCAAACAAGTCAGTAGCCTTCCTCTACTCAAAGGATAAACAGGCTGAAAATTAGGGAAATGACACCCTTCAAAATAGTCACAAATAATATAAAATACCTTGGTGTGAATCTTACCAAGCAAGTGAAAGATCTGCATGACAAGAACTTCAAGTCTTTGAAGAAAGAAATTGAAGATCTCAGAAGATGGAAAGATCTCCTGTGCTCATGGATTGGCAGGATTAATATAGTAAAAATGGGTATCTCACTGAAAGCAATCTACATATTCAATGCAATCCCCATCATAATTCTAACTCAATTATAGAGATAAAAAGAGTAACTTGCAAATTCATTTGTAATAACAAAAAAATCCATTCTCAACAATAAAAGAACTTCTGGGGGAATCACCATCTCTGACCTCAAGCTGTACTACAGAGCAATTGTGATAAAAACTGCATGGTATTGTTACAGAGACAGGCAGGAAGATCAATGAAATAGAATTGAAGATCCAGAAATGAAACCACATACCTATGGTTACTTGGTCTTTAACAAAGGAGCTAAAATTGTCCAATGGAAAAAGGACAGCATTTTCAAGGAATGGTGATGGTTCAAGTGGAGGTCAGCATGTAGAAGAATGCAAATCAATCCATTACTTCCTCCTTCAAGTCCAAGTGGATAAAGGACCTTCACATAAATCCAGATACACTGAAACTAATGGAAGAGAAAGTGGGGAAGAGCCTCAAAAACTTGAGCACAAAGGAAAAATTCCTGAACAGAACAGCAATGGCTTATGTTCTAAGATCAAGAATTGACAAAGGGGACCTCATAAAATTGCAAAGCTTCTGTAGAGAAAGGACACTGTCAATAGAACAAAAGGGTAACCAACAGATTGGGAAAAGATCTTTACCAATCACACATCTGATAGAGGGCTAATATCCAATATATACAAAGAACTCAAGAAATTAGATGGTAGACAATAAAATGACCCTACTAAAAATGAGGTACAGAGCTGAACAAAGAATTCTCAACTGAAGAAACCTGAATGGCTGAGAAGCACCTAAAGACATGTTCAACATCCTTAGTAATCAAAGAAATGCAAATCAAAACAACCCTGAGATTCCCCCTCACACTAGTCAGAATGGCTAAGATCAAAAACTCAGGTGATAGAAGATGCTGGTAAGGATGGAAAGAAAGAGGAACATTTCTCCATTGGTGGTGGGATTGCAGCTGATACAACCACTCTGGAAATCAGTCTGGCAGTTCCTCAGAAAATTAGACATAGTATTACCTGAAGAACCAGCTATATCACTCCTGGGCATATACTTAAAAGATGCTCCAACATATAACAAGGACATATGCTCCACTATGTTCACAGCAGCCTTATTTATAATAGCCAAAAGCTGGAAACAACTCAGATGTCCTTCAACTGAGGAATGGATACAGAAAATGTGGTACATTTACACAATGGATTATTACTCAGCTATTAAAAACAATGGCTTCATGACATTCTAAGGCAAATGGATGTAACTAAAAAAAAATCATCCTGAGTGAGGTAACACAGTCACAAAAGAACACACATGGTTTGCACTCACTGATAAGTGAATATTAGGCCAACAGCTCCCAATACCCAAGATACAACTCACTAACCACATGAAGCTCATGAAGAAGGAAGACCAAAGTGTGGGTGCTTCAATCTTTCTTAGAAGGAATAACAAAATACTCAATGGAGCAAATATGTCAACAAAGTGTGTAACAGAAAGTGAAGAAGGGGTCATCTGGAGACTGCCCCTCCTGGGTATGCTTCTCATGTGCAGTCACCAAAGGCAGACACTGTTGTGGATGCCAGAAATTGCATGCTGTCAGGAGTTTATTATAGCTGTCTCCTTAAAGGCTCTGCCAGAGCCTTACATATTCAGAGGCAGATGCTCACAACTAACTATTGAACTGATCATGGGGTTCCCAATGGAGAAGTTAGAGAGAATACTGAAGGAGCAGAAGGGGTTTGCATCCCCACTGGGAGAGCAACAGTACCAACCAACCAGAACTGTCAGGGTCTAAACCACCAGTCTGAGAGCACATAGAGATGGGCCCATGGCTCCAGCTGTATATGTAATGGATGACAGCCTTGTTGGGCGTAGGTGGGAGAGGAGGTATGAAAGGAGAGGAGGTCCTATGAAAGCTTGATGCCCCAGGGTGGGGGAATTTGAGGGTGGGGGAATTTGAGGGTGGGGAGGTGGGAGTGGGTGGGTGGAAGGGAGAACACCCTCACAGAAGCAGGAAGACAGGGGATGGTTTAGGGGGTTTCAGGTGGGGAGAATGGGGAAAGTTCATAACATCTGAAATGTAAATAAATAAAATATCCAATAAAAAATGAAAAAAGAAAAATATGATTGCCAGTTTATATTGGAATGCTCCTGATTTTGATGTTTTATTTCATTATTCATCTTCAGCCTTTGTTTGCTTTGTACATTTCCAATACTCTTTTAGTGGGATTTTCTCCTAATTGATTAAATAATAAAGATGACCAGAAGCCAATCACTTGGCAAGAAGGAGACAGACCTTTCAGGTCTGAGAGAGGAATAGGGAAGGCAGGAGCAGGGGAGTTCCTTTTGGACTACGGGAGCAAAGTAATCTACATGTATGCTGGAAAATTGTTAGTTCAGGTCTCAGAATTCACTAGGATCCACCACTAGAAAGATCTCTAGCATAGAATAGTTGATAAATATAGGATGCCAGGTTGATGCTCAGCGGTTATGTTATCTGTTGATTCTAAACTAAGATTGGTGTTTTCCATCTAGCAAGGATTCAACTGAGATCCAGGGAAAGGTAAACACAGCAGAGTATGTGTTTGCGAGAGTGGGCCCCAGCTTGCCCTGGCTATATGCGATCTCTGACTAGGTACCAGGATGGGAACAAACTTAGACCACCAGTGAGTGCCTAGCTGGCAATAGTGTGGGTTGAGTTTTACTATTACACACTACATATGCTGCATTGGATACTTTATGTATATGGAAGCCCACATGTGCTCAGGTGAGTGTGATGTCAGAGGATAACAACTGATGTCACATTTTGCTTTTCATAGCTAGTTGTTTGACATCTAGTTTTTTCCATTTCATCCACAGTGAAGTGTAAAGTTGCAAATCTTATCAAACAGTGCATGAAAGAAAGTGGGTCCTGGAACTTTGTTCATGCAGTGTTTGACAAGATTTGCGACTTTACACTTCATTGTGGTGCTGAAGGAGGTAAATGATCTATACATCATGGAACCACAGCATTAGATAGAATATGCATGAAGAAAATATGTTTTGTAAAGTTCAATCAGAATATTCCCAAGCTGAAAACTCAAAACCCTGAAATGATCCAAGACGACAAATAAAAAATGTAATACTCTCCTGAATTTACAACTTAAATATATATAGCAACACAAACCTTTACGTAGTATCAAAAAATTATGGAATTATCGTAGGCTGTTGTAAAGTACAAACGTAAATTGATTGTGATGGATTTAGTTCATTCTCTAAAAGTTCTTATCATGTAGATGCAAATACTCTAAAATGCAACAAGACGCCTAATCCAAGTCTCTTCTATTCTCAAACATTCCAGACAATGTGTGATTACACTGCTCACTAAAGGAAGCAAGAGGAAAATGTTGGAAACAGCATCCTCAGTGTGATTTCCTAAAGTACAGTGTTATTGCTATTTCCACAGAAATTAAGCATTGCATTGTCATTGTCATGGCAACAAAGCTTCAGGTCCTCAAGTGGCATATGTGCCATTTTCAAATTATTAAACTTGCAACAAATGTATTTACTATTGCAAATGGCCAAAAAGTTGACAGCTTAATTTCTAAATATTGTGGTTGGTATTTTTCAGGTCTTGAATGTCTTTTCATGGGAAATAAACATTTCTGGCTGTTATTTTATACCATCTATGTCTGAACGCTTATAATATAATTAGCACAATAGTAGGGCCATCTAATTATTTCAAATCAAATTTGAAAAGTGATTTTCTGAATGTTTTAAATGTTTCATCTTGACAAGAAAGTTATCATGGGCATGTTATTGGGTGTAAATGATTTCTGGTGAGATTAAATGAACTGGTTGAAGCTCATGATGGCAGAGTGAAAGGGAAGGAAGCCAATGGATGCTGTTAGCATCTGCACCAAGAGTGGAAGGGAAGGAAGCCAATGGATGCTGTTTGCATCTGCACCAAGAGGAAGCATGCTCAGGGTTTTAGGAACCATTCAATGGAGGGAACCACCAGTTTTCTCAGAACTTTATTAACAACAATAGTAGTTAAAATACTTTAGATAGAAACAGTGTGAACTAACAGTGGATTAAATGAAGACAAACCACCCAGGACCCAGGCAATGGGCAAGAGCTGAAAGCCCTAGCTTTGTAAGCCCATAGATTCATTTTTCATTCCCCTAGAATACATTTTTTTAAAAGACTAGTGAATTGTCACCTACCTGTAATCTAAGGACTAAGAAGAACAATGTAGTCAGATATCTGGGCTTCCTCACCAGAAAATCTAGCCTATTTGGCAAGTTTCGAAACAACATGGACTTAACTGATAAATAAAAATTGATTGTTACTGAGTAAAAAATAATGGGTGTGGCACTGGCCTCTGTATGTATACATACATGCAGGTGCATGTCACATCCACACACATACATCCACACATACAATCATATACCACACACACACACACACACACACACACACACACACACACACACACGAACACAAAATGCCACAAGGTAAAATTAAATTAAATGAGAAAATTAAAATGAAATGACTATTGTAGCTTTTATCAGAATAAAAAACTTTACATGCCTTCAACAATTAAGCAATAAATTCTCAGAGTTAAAAAAATTACTATATTAACACTGACAATAAACATAGGAAAATTTTCACATTTTTATTGGCAATGAAAATAAGGAGAGGAATAAAATGCATTAAAACATTAATGTTGTACACGAGAAATCAACATAGATAACCTCTTCCTCTCTAGTCCCACACTGAGGATATTCATTGGCTCAGATGTTCATTATGTATGTGATGTGAACATTCCTTAAGTTCATATGCATCCATCAGCCAGCACTGTGATTTACTTCACTATGCAAACAATTTTTGTATTAGACAAAATTAAATACTTTTCATAAAAGCCTCAGGTGGTCATGGGAACTAAGCTTTATCAGTAGCATTATTTGCTGATAATCACAGGGTGGGATTTAAATATTTAATCAGACTGTTTGGTCCATCTTTTCAATATAACCTATAAAAAGTGTTTTACCATATATATTTAATAGCTGGGAAAAAACTCTAAATTTTCTAAGAGTTTGGGTAACAAGAGAGATGCGCTAAGGGAGACACAAGCACCAGCAAAGTGTATGATACACAAGCATGAGGACCCAAACATAAATCACATTAGCAAATGCAAAGCTATGTACAGGGACATATGCTTGCAGTCATAGGGCACGAAAGACCAGATGTTAACTTGAATTTGCTGAGCAGTAACTAGACTCTGCACGTGAATCAGTGAGCTTCAGGTTCAGTGAGAGACGCTGAGTCAGAAACCTAGTTAAGGAAGAATTGAAGAAGACATTCGATATCAACCTCTAGCTTTCACATGTGAGTGGACACACACAGATATACACAGGTGTGTTTGGACATATACACACTCAACACAGAAGCACGTACACACAAAAATGATGAACAATTAGCTCCATGTAATATGAGTATTTTTATTTATACATTCTTTATTTGAACTCCATTCTCTTCTCTCTGTTCTCTTTTTTTCTTACAATATCCATCTTCTTTTACCTTGTTTTTTTTCAGCTACTCTTTCCTCCTTTTACTCTAGACTCCTGCTTTGCAATATTTTGCTTGTCTTTTGTAACCTCTTCATTGATTTTTAACTTCTAAGTATGTTTTCTATTACCTTTGTCTTCTTTTAATATTCTTACACATACGGCAGTTAGGGTTACAGAATTTTTATATATCCACTTTGTTTTCAAAAAGAGTATTTTTCATCATGTTAACTGACTTTCTGATGAGTAGTGCTTGGCTTAGAATCAACCCAAATTTTTTGATACACACAAAAAAGCATTTTGAATGCTAGGACAGATAAAATAAATAGCATCTTACTTCCACCATGGATGAGCTTTGGAGTCATCTTCACAGAAACCTCAGGTTGAAGAATTCAAGGTGTTATGGTGAACATTATGGCACAACCTAGATTCACCTGAGAAGAGATCTCTATTGATATATTTTCTACATCAGATTAGCCTATGAGTATGTGAGTAATCTTGATTGTTAATTGATATGAGAAGACTCACCAACTGTAGCCAGCACCTAGGCAGGCCTTGAACTATGCAAGGAAAGAGAAGGCAAGGTTGCATATGGTTATTTCTCTCTGCTCATGACTATGGAAACACTGTAAAACTATCAGATTAAAGGTCTTGTTGCAGTAACTTCTCTGCTATGATGGCTTCTAACCTAAACTTTCTGACCTAAGTTGCTTTAAAACATAGTATTTTAGTGCAGCATGAAAAAGGAAGCTGAAACACACATCCTCAAAAAATGATCTTGCCATAAACATGTGTGTTTGAAAGAGCCTTGGGTATAAACTCAGAGGCATGTGTCCACAGCCATAACAAAGAAAAATAATGCAACTTCCTTTGGTCTGTACTCATAGACTCCTAGGCTAATGATACAGGAGTAGTAACAGAGTGTACAGCTCCCATCCTGCACTACCTACCTACAGCATGAAGAGGAGTATTCATTTCAGACCTATCAACAAAGTTAATCCTCTCTTTTGTTACCATACCATAGAATGTGAATTATGTTTCCAGGAACTGGAAACAGCTGTGTTGCTTCAAACATTTGGTGCTCTTTTAAAAGACTCAAGTTGACATTGTTGTTCTTCCTATGAGGTTTCAATCCCCTTCAGCTCGTTCAGTCCTTCCCTCAGCTCTCCCATTGGGTCTCTGGACTCAGTCCAATAGTTGACTTTAAATATCTGCAACTGTCTTAGTCAGGTGCTGGCAGAGTCTCTCAGAGGGCATTGATACCAGGCTCTTGTCAGCAAGCACTTCTTGGTGTCAGCAATAGTGATGAGCCAAAAACACAAACGAACATAGGTGGGTCCATTGCTCCAACTACATATGTAGCAGATTGTCTTATCTGGCATCAATGGGAGGGGAGGTCTTTGGTCCTATGGAGGCTTGATGCCCCAGTGGAGGGGGATGCTAGAGTGGTAAGGCAGGAGTGGGTGGATGAGTGGGGAGCACCCTCTTAGAGGCATATAAAAGGGAGGATGGGATGGAAGGTTTGCTCAGGAGCAACTGAGAACAGAAACAACAATTGAAATGCAAATACATAAAATAACCAATAAAAAAGGAAAGAAAGATAGAAAATGACTCGAGTTGCAACCCCAGCAAATGTGAGTCTAGCTCTAGGGTATTTCTGACATCATCTCATGAAAGGCACCCACACACACAGGTCCATGATTCTGTTTCTTGTGGTGTTAGAGATGACTTCCTGCTTTTACTACAATTTTTATTTCACATGCTGGTATTTTCTTCCTTGAAAACACCTCTATGGAATGCACTTTCTCAGATCTTTTTTGTTTTAGCTGATTTTACGTTCTATTTCTTGTAAACATAAGTGTAAAAAGAAGTTGTGATTAATCTTTTTTTGCACTAACTCTAAATACACAGAATGTTATAAACTCAATTATAAATGTTCTGAAGATACAGAAAAGAAAACCTCGAACATCAACTAATTAATTACTTAATCATTAATTCTCTTCGGTCCATGAACACATTTTCTATTTTTATCACTGAAACCATATTTATTTTCAGTTTAATCTTGGACACATTTATAGTACAGGAGGTTGTTCATCCTTACATATACATTAATACACCTTTTAAAACTTCATCCTGTTTGCACAGGAAGGCAACCCATAATGCATGAGCCTGATGATGAGAAATATTATCATGATTTTTATATTATATGCAGTACTCAAGGTAATCAATTTATGAACAAGGAAGGTTTCCTTTAGCTCACAGTATTTGGAGTGCCAGTCCCTCTCTAGTTAGCTCTATTGTTTTGGGACTGTGGTGAGACATGTGCTGAATTTGAAGCAAAAGCACAACACCCCATTGCCAGAGAATTAAGGAGAAAGAACAGGGATATGACTCCTAAATCCCATTTAAGGGCATGTCTCTAGTTACCTGACACTCTACCAACAATCCTGCTTCTTAAAGTTCCCTTACCCAACAATGCCATACTAAGGACACATTGTTTAACTCATTGAGCTTTGAGTGGCATTGACTACCCTGATAATAGAAGGTGTTTTGTTTTTGTTTGTTTGTTTGTTTACAGAAGTACAAATTAAAGAATGCTCATTTCATAGAAGTGGAAAGTTGAAGATGTGCACTATATTAGCTCATTTCCATGTGTTGAGCTTCTATGGCAAGGACAAGGTGCATAGTGCATTTATCTCTTGACTGTCATCAAATCATGGCCACAATATGAAAATAAGCATTTTCTTTGGAATGTTAAACCCCTAATGGCTAAGAGGCATCAGTGACAGACCTCAAAAAGAGTTAGGACGTTGTTTTCCTTCACAATTCTTTTATACCGATTGTGCTCTGTATTTATGTACATAGTCAGATAAGGAGATGGAGTCTGGGAGATGTGCTATGCTTTTCTATTTCCTTGATAAATTGCAGTTTTCCCATATCAAAAATGAAAATTTCATTTCCATGGTTGACTTGGTATGGAGGTTGAGTACATTGCTGTGTTTGTTTATTTACATGTATGTATGGAAGAGGTTCTTACACATGTGTGCACTTGCGCAGGTCAGACATTGATGTCAAGTGTCTCCCTCTATCCCTCTCCATCTCAGTGTTTGAGATAGACTTTCTCCCAGATCCTGAAGGTCACCTTATGTGGAAGACTAGCCAGCAAGCTCCCTGGATTTCTCCTATCTCTGTTTCCCAGGTCTAGGATTGCATTGCTCCATTAAGACAGGCGTTAAATGTGGCCATTAGAATGTCAGACTTAAGTTCTCATGCTTACTTGACAGGCCATTAACTGACTGAGTCATCTCCCTTGCCCCAATTTCTTCTACTGCTTTACTCATCCTGTCTATGCACCAGGTTGCTGTGGGCACACCACTGAGCAGACAGTTGCTCACTTTCTTATGAATTGGCAACTAAGTTTCTTGTTCTGTCTTATTGTGCAGTGAAGGCCACAAAGATCATGGCATATAAGCAACCAACTAACAAGCCATGCAGTCAGGACAGGCCTGTTAACACTTCATGTGAATGATGAGGCATAAGTTCTGAAGGCCCTATCCATTCTGTGGAACTATAGGTAGTTAAGAGTTGCTGGAGGGAGAAGGTATGGGGTTTGTCACAATCTTAAGGAGTATCCATGATGATAAGTTGTCTTTGCTTAAGTAAATTATCCTTCCAGTCACACTCATGCAGGAAACCCCTATTAAATGCAATTGGTCACAAACAAATATAAGACATGAAATAGAAAAGGCATTTTTGGATAGAAGAGGAGTTTTGGGAGAAGAGAAAATGAATGAAAAAGAATGATTGGGGGAAGTTAATTAAGAGTATACCATACATACATATGAAATTATGAAAGAATAACTTAAAAGGGCAAATGTTTATGTGGAAAATTTATGAATAAAATCTTTGCTATTTTGATAACTTCCTTACTGCCAGAAACAAAACCTGAAATGATATGAAGGGCTTGGAAACCATAGCTCTTCATTTAAGACCCAATTTACATCATCACCATCATCTTTACCCATGACCTATTATGCAGGCAGGAGGGATGAAACTCAGGCAAAATCAGTTGTTAGATTTCTTTTATCCTAGGAAGATAGAGGCCTCATAGGCAGGTGCTAGGAGAAAAGACCTTGAAATACTCATGTTAAACATCAGAAGAGGTGGCAGGGTAGTCATACAGGGCTCACTAGGGTTGTTCCAGGAATTACATACCAGGCTTTTTTGTCTGTTTTCTCAGGTTTACATTGGCCTTTTTCAAATTATGTATGCTAACATTATATATTAGTTTATATAATATATAATATATAATATATTATTATTATGAGTCACCAACTATGCCAACCCCATTTGTTCTATATCAGTTCACAGAGTAATTAGAAACACTGTCCTAGAAACAGCAGGTAGAATGCTATATTTAAATATAACATGTTCTTTTGCCCTCAGTATGGGGGTCACATTTCTGATGGGAAGGATATGTACAAACAGAATAATTCTGCACTCTATAAAATATTTATAATACATAACTTCACCCAGTCATATATCAAATAACAATGCCATATTACATATATTACATTGGTGAATACAATTAAACTGTCTAGTAATACTACAGTGTGTGTTTGTGTGTGTGTGTGTGTGTGTGTGTATGTGTGTGTGAAGTAGAGAGAGAATGAGAGAGAGGGAGAGAGAGAGAATGTATATTGGTTATTGGTATGTCTCTCTGTAATTCTTTGATATTAACTTGGTTTATAATATAAATCCCTAGTATAAAAAATTCATATATGCTCAATCTTTCATTTAAGATGGCAAAGAATGGAAATTCTTGTGCATATAAATTATCTTTACATAACCTATGTTATTCAGAAACTTATTACTTTTTTTCTGCAAATATCAAGCCAGCAAAGGCCAAGCAACTGCTCCCTTTTAGAAAATCAATGTGACATCTGTTAAATATCAGGCTTTACAGATGGGCACAAGTCACTAAGCAACTGTTTTTCCATTGTGTAAGACTGACTCTTTCCCAAGAAAACAAATGCTACACCTATTTTGTACTGTACAGATTGAAGCTTTGCTACAGAACTTTGCTTCATGGCTTGCCTTAATAAAGCATTTTTCCTAAAAGGGAATCTGTCTTCACACATCTCTCAAACCAAGGTATCTATGCTCCCCAAAACATGACAGCATTTTAAGAAATTGTGAAAAGAAAAATTTATAGATATTTATTAAATAAAATTTGGGTTTTGCTTATTTGTTTCTATTTAGCATGATGTTATTTGAATCTGAAAGTACTGAACTCATACCTATGAGGGATTTGTACAGGGAACAGATGCAAAGTAAAGAATAAAGACAAAGATTCTACATGAAGTTCTCCAGTTGAGACCTACCAGAAAATTACACTTGACTCCATCAGGTAGAAAGTTGGGAATGCAGCAAAATGTCACGTACAATGAATATAAAAACTGATAAACGGTCCTAAGCAGAGTGCTGGTCAGGGGCAACAAGCCAGTTTAGTTGGGAATTCAGTGTGATGGGATGAGATTGGAGTGAGTGAGAGGAAAAGGGCATGATGATGAGAGTAACTGTTGGCCATTGCACAGAACCCTTACTCAGCTGATGGTAACCATTCTAATGGTTTTCACATTTACAGAATAATGTTTAAATGTGTTGATAGAACACTAACTATGTCTCATTAATTTTATTGTATAGTCACTTCTCTCTGATATACGAATTGTGTACATGCATGTGTAAAGGCAGTATGAACTTCTAATATTTCCTACAAAACACTTCCAAGAAATTAGAGACATCTCATAGTATATTTCTGGAATAATGGTATAATTAGTTTCAGTTTATGCTCAAACATACTTGTGTTATGTTTCTTAATATTTTTGTATTAAAAATCCATGATAAAGTGAAAAAATTTAAACCCACCTCAACATTAAAAATTCCTTTGAAGCTGATTTTGCTGCTCATATTACCAAGAATTTTCGACATTGAGAACACCTGAATCTGCAATGCAGAGGAAGCCCTGGTCCTTTGTTTATCTCTGGAGATCAACTTACCTTCATGGCAATTCATAGAGAATTTAATCCAATAGAGAATTAAGTTTTGTAGATATATTTATAAAGAATGTAAAGGTAGAATAAATAAGTGACAAAAACCCATGTCTACTGGGTTTTTTTTTTTGAGAGATAAAAGGAAAATAAAATATCTGTTAGACTCAGCAGCTCTAAAAATGCCAGCCCTCAAAATCCATGGCCATTTCTCCTCTCGTTCTAACCAGTGTTTCACAGGAATGAAAGAAAACTTCAAAGCAACCTAAATTTAAAATAAATTTGTTAAACCACATTCTGTCTGCAGAAAGATAAAAGTACATCAATGTTTGACTTGGCTGATGCTGTAGTGAATTGTCCTGCAATGATACATTTGCAAAGACAAAATATTATCCCAAGTTAATCTCATTCACTAAAAAAAATAAACAATAAAAAGATAAAGGAAGGAAAGAAGAAAGGGAGGGAAAGGAAGCTAAGCTTTTCACTTGGATATGTATGAGCAACAGAATTTAAACATCTCCATTTCTTCCTTATGCACAAATGCTTATCCCAACAGGAGAACAGCTGGTGCATTTAACATTAAAATGTAAACATCTGTTCATGTTCATGTATTGAAAGAAGCATATCAAATGTTCATGTTTGAAAATTTCAGACAGGTTTCAAATAATTTGTTCTGGTAGATGAAAAGTAAATACTCAAATCCAGAAGAACAGAAGGTAAGGAAATCCTACCCCAGTGCCTCCACGTGATCGATGCTTTCCCACCTCAACTGATCCTCATACTTTTTCCATATTTGGCAAGCATCTTAATTTCAACTGCACCTTGCTATAAGCTGCTTCTATATGAGAGAAATTCTCTTTTCCTATAGCTGTGCAAAATTAATACATGGAAGACTCAGACAGAGCTTGGCAGGAAATTCTTCAGTTCATGGACCTCCCAGTTCAACCTACAACCTATATAAGTCAAAAAATCCCTGTTCAGGAACTGAATAATTCTCTCTCTCTCTCTCTCTCTCTCTCTCTCTCTCTCTCTCTCTCTCTTTCTCTCTCTCTTTCTATCTCTCCATCCCTCCCTTTCTCTCTCTTTCTCTCTGTTGTTTCTCTCCTCTCTCCAGAGCTTTCTGTGAGGTAACTGTAATAACTCCTAATCAAGCTTTTCTTTAGGAGAAGGTGGTAATATGTCTAATTTTTTTTCTGTAGAAGCTGCAACCTCTTTATATATGATGTGTATATGTGTTACTCAATTATAAAAAGTAGATCACTTAATAACAAGTGACTCCTAATTACTATTGGATATATAATGTCTCTGTGTTTGAACAGATTTGATCAAAACTTTGAATCTCTAATGTCTTGCTTATCTACTGCTATGAAATGAAGTAGCCAAAGGCAATTGCAGAAGTAGAAACCAGTTTTGTTGTTCCTCACAACTTTATAGCATCCACTGGATCTTGCTGGATGGTACTTTTTTGTTGATGTACTAAAAGCTTTTTAATTGTTAAATGTCAGATAACCATGGAATCAGAAGGTCTGAGGTAACTGCATCCCACATCTGATGTGGTGCAATGGTGATTGGGTTGACACATGTGTAACACAGGGAAAACTATTCCACTTACTTCTCTAGTTTCAAGTATTTTCTGGTTCTCTCTTTTGCAGAGTCTAATATTTCAAGAATATTGACCATCTCACTAAATCTCACTCTTCCATTAAATGGTTTTCTAACACTAGAAAACATTTCCTCAAAACTAATTTACTTCTAGCCTTCCAGTATTTCTGTCTATCTCTGTCTCTCTCTGTCTCTGTGTCTGTCTCTCTTTCTGTCTCTGTTTCTCACTCTGTCTTTGTGTGTGTGTGTGTGTGCGTATGTGTATGTGTCTATCTGTTTGTATGTGTATGTTCATGTGTGTACGTATGCCAGTACCTGTAATGTGTGTTAAGACAGAGGGCAATCGCAAGCATTAGCCCTCAAATGCCAATTGTAGGAAGAGTTTCCCTAATTGATTCCTTAATTGATTGGCTAAATAATGATAGTAGAAGCTAATCATTGGGCAAAAGAGAAGGTGAGATTTCTGGGCAGGACAGTAAAAGGAGGAACTAGAGAACTGGGGGGGGGGGTTGAGCAAAGTTGAACATGGAAGAGAAATTGCAGACATGTATGTTTCTTGGGGTACCGATAGTTTGTGGCCTTCAAGGGCATCTACAGAGGCCAATGAGAATGGGGCAGAATATTTGGCCAGCTTTCGAGTTATCTGTTCAGTTTTAAAATATAAAAGTCTCTAGTGTTTTCCTTTCACGTAGCTGAAGGGAACTGTGGGACAGGGTGGTAGTTGGCAGTCGGCAGGGCCAGCCTTGAAAATAGCTAATTAGTGGAGTGAGAGCAATGGCTCAGGGTCTTTGCAGGAGAGACAACACTGAGTGGCTGAGCAGGGCCAGGCAGAAGAGTGGGAGGCAGGAGAAAGAGAGAGAGACACGGAGGGGGGGAAGAGAGAGGGAGGGAGAGAGAGAGAAGCAGCATGATCTTGAAACTAGATCATGAGGGGCTATGGCACCATGCAAAGAGACCAGGCCAGGGGAAGAGTGCATTTCTAAATTTACATGCAATAGCAATGAACTTCTTTTTTTTCTTAAGACAGGGTTATCCATTGCATTGAATGTCAACAAGTAAACTAAGTTATCTGGGCAGAATGCCACATGAATCCCCATCTCCATATCTCCAGCACTGAAATTATATTTGTGTACCAATAACACATGCTTTAAAAAGAAAAAAAACATGGATTCTGAGGATCAAATATAGGATTTCATTCTTGCAAGTCAAATACTTTGTTTACTAAATCATCTTCAGAGGCCAGCCTTCAACTTGCCCATGAAAACACATTCCTTATCTATTCTTTCCATATGCATAAACAATCTAGCTTCAGAAAATTGTTAGTCTATTAATAGAGATATGCCTGAATCTGAGGCCTAAAGAAGCTCATAGAGACTTGCAAACATCTTAAGGAAGAAAATGTATTTAAATACTTATATTCTGCTACAATCTCATCATTAACACAGTACATTAAACAGGGTCTATTGTTCATGTTCATTACTGTGTGACTGACAGGGAGAGACCAGAGGTGTTATTGTTGCCAAGCATCGAGAGAAAGAATGAGACTACTTATCCTTTAGTCCATAAAGTACATTTCTACTAATATCCACTATGTTTCTGGGGCTGAAATTAAAAAATCTTGTAGACTGGGCACTATGTTTAATATACATAGTACCTTTCTCCATGTGGATACACCTAGCTAGTGCATTCCAAAATTAAACCAATGATGAGCAAAAAAATGAACCGAATTACCCTCCTATTTCAGAAAGTAGTAAAGTCCAGCAATGTCTATGGAAAGAATTAAGAGAGAAAGTATACAGTGTGATTATACCAAGATTATAATCCCCAGTTCCATATTATACTATATCATACAGCTTCAAAAACAGCTGTCAGGGCAGTGGCAGTGGAGATCAACCTGAGTTTAGAGTGCTACAGACGGAAGAGCTAGAGATATGACACCAGCACTTTGGAGGAGCCCAGAAGATCTTGTGTGGATCCCAGACATTGAAACAAGAAGCTGTAACATTGAAGTTGAAGATGCCAGAGCCACGGTCTCTGCTGTGGAAAGCTACTAACAAGGAGTGGGATCAGCCCAGCAGAAAGAAGTTTGTTGCAATCAACAAAAAAAGAGGAGTTGGAGATCTGAAGACTGCTTTGACATCAGCCATGGAGATTCAGAGTTTGCCCAGCTGTTTTCCCATCTTGCTTTGGGGATTACAGTTAAGTGATTGGATGAATCTCAGAAGAGACTTTTAATTTTGGACTTTTAACTTTTTTAAGACTGCTATAGACTATGGGGAGTTTTGAAGTACACACATGTGCATAGTCACACATATACATACATAGACACCTGTACAAGGTCCTAAAAATGAATCAGGAACTCAAAACATTATTGCACGAGGCTTTTGACATTATATTGCTTAGAACCTCAGCATTTTATCTGAGGTGCTTCTCACTGTTGCTCATGGAAAACACACACACACACACACACACACACACACAAAAAAACTATTCATAAAAGGCATTAACCATAAAGACAATGTTGACAAGAAAGACCACCTAGGTAGTAAATTGCATTCAATTTTTGAAAAATTCCAGCTGTAAGCAGTGCAGTTTATGCTACTGAAAATCCAGGTTTTAGTGCTTCATGTTTGAATGTCATAAACTACTTCTATTGGTCGAAAAATATTTCAGCAACCTGAAGCCTTCAGAAAGGCCATTTTAGCATTTATTCAGCATGGCTTCCAAAATAACAGGGAATTCAAGACTGGGAAATGGAAACAGATTCCCACTCTAATTTATAGGAAAGCTAAGAGGGAGATATGCTCCTGTACTTTGGCAGCTGAAAGTAGAAGTAGAATAAACGATCCAGGGGAATTTTATCCAGGAGTGCGCGGTTTCACGAGCAATTCACATTTGGAAGATCAAAGGGTTTTCAAGTTTTATTAACCAGATTGCAGACAGAGTACTTCAGAGGCTAGCTAGAAAAGAGCTATGGTCCCTGTGGTCGATATGAGATGTAGATGTGGTAAAAAAGAGTCCAGAGAAATTTTATTTTTGTATGTGTGTTTGTTTCTGTGGGGGTATGTGTGTTTAAGTACAGGTATCCTCACAAGCTGAAGAGGGTGTCAGACCACCTCATGCTGGAGTTACTGCCAGTGTGAATGGCCTGACATAGATGTTATTCATCAAATTCAGGTCTTCTGTAAAAGCAGCTAAAATTTTCGCCACTGAGAAATATATTTCTTCAGCCTTAGAGTAAGACATCTGAAGAGGACCACTATTAATACAGCAATATCAAGTGATTATTAATGAAGCCCCTAGGGTCAGCAATCTTTGGATCTGAGGTCCCCCTCCCTCTACGAATTAGTTCAACATCCTGGGGGAAGATATTTAACTTCTTAAACTTCACTTTCCCCAAACATAAGATATAAACTGTAACAGTTTCTACCCTGCAGGTTTGCAGTGGGAATTGAATGACACAATGCATGTAGATCTTCTGACAAGCTTCCTAGGATTCACTTAGAATTATCTGTGATTAGCATTACTTATCCTGTTTCCCTCTTTATCTTCACACTTAAAAGTCACCCACAAGGTGGAATTGCTTTCATTGTACTTATCGTGAAATTAAGTACCACAAACTTCCTGAGGTCTACACACACTGACAAATAGTCTATTTGGCTGTCTGCCTCTTGCCTTAACTCAATATGCTCCAGAGCCTTTTGAACAGGAACACTCCTAATTCTAAACCATGCAAGTAATAAGAGAGAGAGAGAGAGAGAGAGAGAGAGAGAGAGAGAGAGAGAGAGAGAGAGAGAGAGAGAGCAAAGCCAAAGCCTTGGCATAGAATAAGGCCTGCTGATACTTAAACACAGCAAGTGCTCAGTTAAAAAAGCTTTGAATGAAAAATGGTTAGTAGAGGGCCAGGGAATATGTCCCCATAGGTAAGGTACTTGCTATGCAAGAATGAAGACATCAGTTCTATAAGAGAATCCATACTCAAAGCTGGGTAATCAGAGCTGACATAGGTGGATCCCTGAGGCTGCTGGCCACTCAGTCTAAACAATCAGTAAACAGAAGGTTTAATCAGAGGCTCTGTCTGAAAATAAAAGCAATTGAAAAAGACACTAAATATAAACATTTGCCTGCCGCCTCCACATATACACACACACACACACACACCTGCAGTCTTACACACATATGAAAAGTTACACCCATAAACCACATATATGACAAACACCTTTATATTTAAATGCAAAACAAGTAAATAAGCTCAGAAATTTTTTCCTTACCATATAATTTATTTGTGTATAGTCAGTAGCTGAGATGTCTAGCTCTGTCTTCATGTTCAACCTGTACCCTAGTGAATGTGAGTTTAGATAGCACATACTAACATCACCTTGTTTCTTTTTGTTTTTTATTGGATATTTTATTTACATTTCAGATGTGATCTCCTTTGCATATTTCCCTTCCACCCAGGAACCCCCATACCATCCCCCTGCCTCCTGCCTCTATGACGATGTGCCACCACCCACCTCCCCACTCCCACCTCCCCACCCACTAATTCTCCAACACTGGGGCATCCAACCTTCACTAGACCAAGAACTTTCTTTCCCACCTACACTCAACAATGCCAACCTCACCTATGAATAGAGCTGGAGACATGGATCCCTCCCTACGTGCTCCCATGATGGCGGTTTAGACCCTGGAAGCTCTGGTTTGTTGGTATTGTTGCTGTCCTTATGGGGTAGCAAATCCGTTTAGCTTCTTCCGTCTTCTCTCTCATTCCTAATTGGTAATCCCATGATAGTTCAATAGTTAGCTGTGAGCACCCATCTTTGTATATGTCAGGCACAGGCAGACCTCTAAGGAGACAGCTATAACAGACTCCTGTTAGCATGCACTTCCTGGCATCCACATCAGTGTCTACCTTTGGAATTGCACATGCGATGGATGCTTAGGTGGGACAATCTCCAGACAACCCCTCCATCAGTTTCTGTTACATACTTTGTTTCCATATTTGCTCCCTTGAGTATTTTGTTACTCCTTCTAAGAAAGATTGAAGCACCCTCACTTTGGTCTTCCTTCTTCATGAGCTTCATGTGGTCAGTGAGTTGTATCTTGGGTATTGGGAGCTTTTGGCCTAATATCCACTTATCAGTGAGTGCATACTATGTGTGTTCTTTGGTGACTGGGTTATCTCACTCAGAACAATATTTTCTAGTTACATTCATTTGCCTAAGAATTTCATGAATTCATTGTTTTTAATAGCTGAGTAATACTCCATTGTGTAAATGTATGACAATTTCTGTATTCATTCCTCTGTTGAAGAACATCTGAGTTGTTTCCAGCTTCTAGCTATTATAAATAAGGCTGCAATGAACATAGTGTAGCATGTGTCCTTTTTATATGTTGGAACATCTTCTGGGTATATGCCTAGGAGTGATATAGCTGGGTCTTCAGGTAATACTATGTCAAATTTTCTGAGGAATTGCCGGACTGATTTCTACAGTGGTTGTAATAGCTTGCAATCCCACCAACAATGGAGGAGTGTTCCTCTTTCTCTCCATCCTTACCAGCATCTTCTATCACCTGAGTTTTTTATCTTAGCCATTCTGACTAGTGTGAGGGGGAATTTCAGAATTGTTTTGATTTGCATTTCTCTGATTACTAAGGATGTTGAACATTTCTTTAGGGGCTACTCAGCCATTCAAGTTTCCTCAGATGAGAATTCTTTGTTTAGCTCTGTACACCAATTTTAATAGGGTTACTTGGTTGTCTGAAGTCTAATTTCTTGAGTTCTTTGTATATATTGGATATACATCTATCAGATGTAGGATTGGTAAAGATCTTTTCCCAATATGTTGGTGGCCTTTTTGTCTTATTAACAGTGTCCTTTGTCTTATAGAAGCTTATTTTAGGAGGTCCCACTTGTAAATTCTTGATCTTAGACCATAAGCCAGTGGTGTTCTGTTCAGGAACTTTCCTCCTGTGTCCAGGTATTCGAGGGTCTTCCCCAGCTTCTCTACCATTAGTTTTGGTGTATCTACTTTCATGTGAAGGTCCTTTATCCACTTGGGCTTGAGCTTTGTACAAGGAGATAAGAATGGATTGACTTGCATTCTTCTACATACTGACGTCCAGTTGAAGGAGCAACATTTGTTGCAAATGCTGTCCTTTATTCCACTAAACGGTTTTAGCTACTTTTTCAAAGATCAAGTGACCCAAGGTGTGCAGGTTCATTTCTCGGTCTTCAATTTTATTCCATTGATATTCTTGCCTGTCTCTATATCAGTACCATACAGTTTTATTACCATTGCTCTGTAGTATACCTTGAGGTCAGGGATTGTGATTTCCCCAGAAGTTCTTTTACTGTTGAGAATAGTTTTTAATATCTTGGCTTTTTTGTTATTACAAATGAATTTGCAAATTATTCTTTCTATCACTATGAAGAATTTAGTTGGAATTTTATGGGAATTACATTGAATCTGCTTTTGGCAAGATGGCCATTTTTACTATATTAATCCTTCCAATTTGTGTGCATGAAAGATCATTTTATCTTTTGAGATCTTTGATTTCTTTCTTCAGAGACTTGAAGTTCTTGTTATACAGATCTTTCACTAGCTTGGTTAGATTTAAACCAAGGTATTTTATATTATTTGTGACTATTGTGAAGGGAGTCATTTTCCAAATTTTTTTTTCAGTCTGTTTACCCATGATAGAGGGTTAATATCCAAGATATACAAGAACTCAAGAAATTATACTCCAGACAACCAAATAATTCTATTAAAAATGGGATACAGAGCTAAACAAAGAATTCTCAACAGAGAAAACTCGAATGGCCGAGAAGCACCTTAAGAAATGCTCAACATCAGGGAAATGCAAATCAAAACAACCCTGAGTTACCACCTCACACCAGTCAGAATGGCCTTGGGACAGAAAAGCCTGGAGTATAAGCAGTAGTAAAATACAAAATAAAATGAAACAAATAATGAGGTAAGTACCAATGTAATAACAAATTAAGAACTATATTAGAATGTTCCTACTGAGCAAACGAAAATAGAATCAGGTATTAGCCAAAAATATGCAAGAAACAAAAATAAATGAAATATAAAAAGCAGATTGCATTCTATCAGTAATTTCATTAACAGTAAGTAAGTCAATCAAAGGCAAAAAAATTAAAAGAGGGAAGATAATTTCTAAGGATATGGATATATTCTTTAGTATCTATGTAGTATTCAAAGAAATAAAATGTTGAAAATAATGTTAAAAGATAATAAGTAATAGGTAAAAGAAAACTAGGTCAGCTTTACTAATATCAGAGAATGTACATTTTAAGAAATTGTAACGACTGACAAAAAGTATATTTTATAATGATAAGATGGGCATATAATGAGAAGGAGATGTAGTCAGTCACTGTAAACATACATACACATACACGCACACGCACACGTACACACACATACACATATACATATATACACCTAACAGTACACCCATAAAATCAGGAAGCAAACACCAAAAAACATTGCTGGCATACACATGAGACCAGCAGTAGTTAGGGAAAACAAGATTAGTCAAAGCACAATGTGGGGAGCCGACAGAAGGCAGCTATCACCCTTGCAGCCATCTTGAGCCATATACCCTGACAAGAGACTTGATTACATTAGCCTACAACAGCTGAGCACACTCTGATAACATCTTGCTTTAGATACCCAGAATCTTCCCTTGGGTGTTTGAGACTTAAAGGTGTGATTTAGAGCTGAGACTTAAAGGCGTGACTTAGAGATTAGATTTAGAGACAAGGCCTAAAGGAATGACTAAAGGGCGTGACTTAGAGACATGGTTTAGAAGTGAGACATATAAAAGGCAGGAGGCAGACAGAAGAGAGATCAGAGAATCAGATAACAGATTACTTGACAGAGTATAACTTGGAACAGAGAATTAGGTATTAGGCACTTGGCACTTGGAGGAAGAACTTGGAATTAGACAGTACAACTTGGAGTTAGTTATTAGGCAGTAGAAATTAGGCTCTTGGAAGAAGTAACTTGGAACTTGGAGGCACTAGGGACTAGGAACTACGGACTAAGAACTCAAGACTTGGGACTTAGACTAGGAAGAGAGACTGAAGAATAAACGGGATTGAATCACACTCTGTCTGGTCTCCATTCTTCATGTTCGTCCTCTCTCTCTTCCTGAACCCTGACCCATGGACTGGAGCAGCTTGGGGCAGTGCTGGTTAACAAGTTAGCCCCAAGACTTTTGGCAGTGCAGGTCCCAACATTGACAGAACGGTCCGAGACATTTTGGCCCCCAAACGACGGGCAGCTCGGGCCACAACAGCACAAAGTCTTAACATTACACATCAACTTCACTTAATATTGACAGGACACTACAGATATCAGCTGACAACAGTTTCCCAAATGGTGCATGGAATCATCTTCAGTGTAGTCATCAGTCATAGTAACACATAAAATATTTCATATAATTGACCTTTTACTTAAACTGAGCAAGAGAAAAGGAAGGAAGGCTAATAACAGGAAGGAACAGAACATACACCAGTAATGAAGTTAGGGCATTTGAAAAAGTGAAAAAGGGCAGGAGTAGGAATGTCTACCACTTGCTCCTTTTTGTTTGTTTGTTTGTTTGTTTGTTTGTTTGTTTTTTGGTTTTTGTTTTCTAATGTAGTTAAATACCTTGAGAAAAACAGACTGGGGAGAAAGGATTTATTTTTTCTTACAATTTCAGAGGGATGGAGTCCATCATGGTAAAAGACAGAGAAGATATTGAAACTGAACGAAATTTTATGAGTCCCACGAAAACCTAATAAGATAACAGGGCCCCATGATTCCTTTTCCCTAACCTAAATAGTTAAAAATGCCTGTCAGCAGGTTTGGGCCCAGTTAGTCAGCCACAGAAAATGTGAAATTATAAGACAAAGGCCTACTAAATCTTTCAGAACTGACTGACCATGAAAGATAAAAAGTATACAAGGACATCCTTAGAAGAACAGAGATATGTCCAAATGAGTAATGGGCCATCTGATGTTCCTCCAGCCCCTGCCCCCTTGAGGTCTTCTCAAGGTCCAAGAAACTGCACTTTAAGTTTAACTAGATACTATGCTAGCTTAGATAAGCTTCTGTCCATAAGAACTACCCGCTGTCCCATCAACCGGTACAGTCTGCTGATGTAAAACAACCAATCATGTATACCCATGTAAAAATCTCCCACTTCCTCCACCCCATGGTTATAAAAGCCCTAATCCTGTGAACCTCTGGGTCAGTCCCTCTATTCCCTATGTGAGATATGGAGATATGGACTGACCTAGAGCTCTGATATTAAACTGCCTCATGTGCTTGCAACAAGTCAGCCTCTTGTGTGTCCTTGTGTGCTGTCCTGAGACGCGAGTGGGGTCCCCTGGTGTCCCCTTCTGGGGAGTCTTAGGCCTTTCAAAACAAGAGCATGAAGACTCCAAGTAACAGTTGATCAAGGCAGGCTCTGAAACCTCAAGGCCCAGCCCCCAGTGACCTAATTCTTTCAGGGCCTCACCTTTTAAACTCCCACAACCTTTTCAAGTACTGCCATCAGCTAAAGGCCAACTGTTCAAACACATGATCCAATGTGAGATAGTTTACATTTAAACCACCACAATTGATAAGAAGTAGGAGGTACTATTTTGGGATCTTAAATTTCCTAAAAATAGACTGTGGTAGTATTTGAACTCTAAGTGTACTAAAACCCCATGCAGTAAATATTACAGTGAATAAATATACAGCAAGTTGAAACTGCATTAAGAATATTGCTACTGTCATACACTTCAGTCACAGTGAATATATTTTGAGATTATGGATTAAAATATTTAAACTGAAATATATACATTTTCCTTTCTTGCTATGTGACTGCATAAAAATCACTCATTTTTTTATACCTTGAATATGGGTGTATAAAGTAAGAAATAATAGTATATGTGAAGATTCACTTATATCATGTCATTTGCAATTAACCTTGTATTCTAGCACAGAGCCCAATTCAATATACTATTCCATATTAATATTATCTTATAGATATCTTATTATATATGAAAGCAGGCCCAACATATAAGGCATACTTGCAAAATTGTATGGTCTTTCACAAAATATAAATTAAGTAAAATACATAGTAGTTCTAGCTGAACAGGAACGAGGGGATTTTATAAAACTCACTGATTCCTTGGTGTTGCTGAAAACAAAGCATTACTCACACCCTACTAGGAAATGAGACTTCTACTAGGCCTAATCACATATGTAATCACTACCATGAATATATTAAGGAGGAACAGCCAATGATGTGTTAGGTTTTAATATGATGGAGAAGCCAGAATAAATCATTCAGACCCTAAACTAGGACAGCACTAGGATTATTAATAATAAGCTCAACACACTTAATGGTAATGTGCATTCAGATTCTCTAAACAGCTGGGGACATGGCTCAGTGATTAAAGCTCCTGCCATGCAACCAAGGATGAGTTTTGGTCCCCAGAGTTTTTATAAAGCCAGGCAAAACAGGGTGTGCCTGTAATAACAGCATTCCAAAAGAGTAGTAGGTGGTAGTAGGTAGTAGTTTCTAATAGTTCCTGGGCCAGCCAACTGGACTGGCTTATGTACTGATTAACAAGGAAAGAACATGCCTCAAAAAAGGTGCAAAATGAGGATGTACACACAACTTTGTAATCTGACATCACATGTGCCCTGGCATGTGCGTGTATATGCACATGCACACACACAGACACACACAGACACACACACACACACACACACACCCTCATACATGCACTCACACACTCAAACATGCATTCACAAATGCACATACATATGCACATGTGCACACAGACATAACATGTCTGTGTATATAACACATACATATACATACACGTACATATACAGACTTTGTTGTACAATTAAATGATCTATGCTAAGCTACCTTGGAGATTAAATGAGTCACAAAATTTCATTTTGTTAATAGCAGCTCAGGAATGTTTTTTTTTTTTAAATAATCAGGGTTGGGGTACTGAGAATGAAATGTAGGGTCTGTTCAGCTAGTGTTCTACTATTGAGCCTTATCACTCAGTTTTCATTGATCCTCACATTAGCTTCATACAGATAAGGAAACTGTGTTTGCAAATGACCTTCATATTGGACTAAAATCACTCAGCTCCTAACCATTACTACAGAATATTATACCCAAAACTTTTAAGAGAAAAAATATTTTATGAGACATTTATTTTTAAATTTAGAATATCCTATAATATTCCAAAAGTGTGCTTCTATAACTATAGTTAGCAAAATGAGAGAATGGGGCCATTCTAAATATTGCTTGATAATGAATATGCCATATCAGGAATTATGCCGGTGATACAGTAAGAGGTGATGGTAAAAACAAGCAAGAGAAGACACAGGAGTAATCAGGGCCTGGTGACAGGCAGAGATACAGGCTGCTCAGGTGGACTGAAAACCCTCGGCCTCCAGGCTCTGCTGTAGGCAAGAGGAGTGAAACAGGTCATTCACAGGGAGAATTCCTGCAATCACACATAAGCAGTCAAGAAGTCATATGAAAGTCAGAGCTGAAAGACAAATAAAGAGAGGGTTCTAGAGAGTTGGGAGCCAAGAAATTTTTATTATTTTAAATGAATTAACTGTGAAAGCTTGCTAAGAAGATAAGATTTGTACAGAGATTTCAAACAAAGAAGGATCAAGACATAGAAAACTATACCCAAATTTGTATATATGGAAACAAAAATTCAAATGCTCTAAAGTTGATTTCATTTGTTATCAAAAGTACAAATAACAAATCAAATAAATATGAAAATGGGATTAATCAAATATTTTAAATCAAAGTTAATATTAATTGAGACGAAAACTTATAGAATGAAAGGAATATTTTCAGCCATCATGTATGTGAAGTGTCTAGTACAGTAACTAGTGTAGATTGTGTGTGTGTGTGTGTGTGTGTGTGTGTGTGTGTGTGTGTGTGTGT
>JADRCG010000272.1:1499044-1558376 GCA_019844195.1 Rhabdomys dilectus | reverse complement strand
TGTGTGTGTGTGTGTGTGTGTGTGTGTGTGTGTGTGTGTGTGTGTGTATTACATTGGAATAAAAGGGCAAATGAGTTTAAAGAAGGAATAAGATGTGGAGGGACAATTGTCTAAAGAACATGTAACAACCACTGGCAAGCACATGAAAATATCTCATTAAATGTTAGAGAAAGCAAATTAAATTAAAAAAGAAATAACATCAAATCCAATACAGAGATATGTAAATTTGAGAATGCTAGCTTTGTAATAGCAATAGATATTCTAAGTAAAATTGAAGGGCATCTCCAGACATGAAGGCCTGAATGCCATGCCTAAAATTGATGTCAAGTTATTGTTGTTTAGAGTCAAAAAGGAGACAAACGTCTGGGCGTATGTATGAATGAGTTGCTAAATTTGATTAATTGAAGTAGACACACCAACCCTACTTGTGAATGACACCATTCCATGGGTAGGATCTTGAACAGAAAGTGTAAAGTGAGCTGAGTGCCTGCACTTATGTCTCTTTGATTTTTTATTGTAACTGCCTTAAGCTCCTGCTGCCAGGCCTTCTCAGGAAGGTGAACTGACCCTTCAGTCCGTGAGCAGACATTGCTTCATTCCTTAAGTTGATCCTGTAGAGGTTTTAGAGCAGTTACAAGGAAAGCAAATACTAGGTGAAGGTGATGACCATGAACTAGTCCCTAGTATATCTGTGCACTGTTTATGGAAAGAGAAAAGCAAGAACCAAGAACAAAGGCAATGAGAATTCACAGAGGGAAATACAAGCAAATGAGTTACAACATGCAGGTCACAAAACAAAGCTGTTATTTCAAAATGTTGTAAATGACACAGTTTCTAAGAGTTGATAGTAAGATATAATCTTGGAGTGCCTTATTTCCATACATCGACTTCTTCCTTCTCTTTTCCCTTGTTTTTTTCCTAAGAATTATTTTATTTTTAAGCCATTCTTTGTTTGTTGGTGTGTGTGTGTGTTTGTCTGTGTGTGTGTGTGTGTGTGTGTGTGTGTGTGTGTGTGTGTGTGCAGGTGTTTCTGCAAGCCAAAGACATCAAATTCTTCTAGAGTTGGCAGTCTAGACAACTTATGATCACCACCTGATGTGGATGCTTAGACTCAAATTTGGGTTCTGTGCAAAAACAGTATATACTCTTAATTGCATTGCTGACCATCTCTCTAGCTCCTTTTCCACCCAATTGCTGCTCTCACCTTTGGGATGTTCAGTTTCTTTATAATAGAATTTAGGAATGGAAGCTTGTGTACAATTTTATTATAGTTTAAATCAAACCCAAACCAGGCAAACTACAAAGCTCACCAACTTCCTTAGGGAAAAAAATGAAAAGCACACACTCCATCTTCTTACTTTCTCTTAATATCTCACTACGATCTGTTTTCTTTGAGCTCTCAATACCACTGGAATAAATGTAATGCCAAACAATTGCTCTTAAACCTTTCCATTTGCCACTTAACTCCTCAAATGCTCTAGCATTTGCCATTCCCTTAGGAAATTCAGCAGGTGAAAATGCAAAGTGAATTCCTTCTCATGCTGGAAATCCTAAGCTGAGGCTTAGGAAGGACAACAGAGACCCAAGACTGACCAGGCTAAAAGCATGTCTAGAATACAAGTTAGTTGACAGTGTAGCGTTCTAATGATTATACATAAATAGAAGCAGAACAAGACACACTGAAGTTAGGAAGTATTAAAGGGCCAGAGATTTCTCTGGTCAATAACACTTTTCACTTAGATTTAAATTACTCTATTGTAATGACCTGTTAATTTAGTATGAAGGAAATGTTCACGTTTTATCATTTGATGAGCAAGCCCCATTATATTTTTTATACAGTGTAAGTTTCTTGATAATTTCTTATCCTTTGATTTTTAGGCCCAAGGACTCCCTTGATCAGCTAAGCAAATTGTCTCAAGGATATTGTGCTTAGCATCTGTTCTTGGAGGGATGATAAAAAATAAGCAGAAACAATGACCATTTTTGATCCGGTTTAAACATTGGCACCGTTTTAAGTATTAGATTTTCTTTAAATGGTGCTAGAAGACATAATCATGGAAAGAGACTAGACGTGGAAATGGCTACCACTTAAAGAATGAAACCTCTGGGAGTGCTTTCCATGCACTATTAATATTAATGGAGTAGAACTGCTCCATCTTCTTAATTAGAATCATAACACTTAATCTCTAGGTAAACTGTGTATTCAAGGATGACTGAGAATGAGAAATGAAATTAGCATTGCTCAAGACATGAAAGAATGCATGTAGCAAAGACCAGAGGCCACAGTTTTATGGCCAGACATGGCTTTTATTCTTTCCTCCACAGAAATCACACCAAATCTCAGGTGTGACCCAGGTAGTTAACCCGAAATCACTGAAGCCCAATAGTAAAGATGTCATCTTTGAACTATGAAAGATATGCTATCTCTAACATATTAGAAACAAGAGTATCCATGTGTAGATGTAAAAATCTGGAATCCAGAGGCCTAGAGGAAGGATGAAGGTGTTCTCTGAGGTAGCACAGAGCCAGCATCCACAGAAAAGAGGCAAACTTTACAGGTCTTCATCAGTCTATACAAGTATGTTCTCAGCTGGCCTTATAGTGAAGCATTCTAATCACAACAGCCAATGCCAATTATTTCCATTTCTTCATATTAATTCCCTTCCCAGCACAAAGATCTTTAAAGCATTTCATAACATCAGAAGACTTCTCGTAACCATTGAATACTTTTCAAGATATTTTTCTTCATTTCTTTTCAGGTACTACTATTTTGTAATAAAATGTATCCACCAGTCCTCTTAATACATTCTGAAGCCTAAGTCATCCTTAATAGCCCAAACTTGCTGTCCCAGCTGGTTTTGTATCAACTTGACACAATTTAAAGTCATTAGAGAGGAAGGAATTCAGTTGAGGAAATGCCACCTTGAGATTTAGTTGTAAGGCATTTTTTTTTCTGTTTGAGATCAAAGGAGTTACCATTGTAAGTGGTAACATACTGTAATGGTATCCTAGAGTTTATAAGAAAGCAGGCTATACAAGACAGAAAATAAATCACTAAACAACACTCACTCATGCCTCTGCATCATCTTCTATCTCCAGTATCCAGCACTATAGAGTACTTGTTCCAAATTCCTTTGGTGACAAACACAGATATTAAAAAGTTAGCTGAATAAACCCTTTCCTCCCCAGCTTTATATTTGATCATATTGTTTTATAACAGCCATAGAAATCTTAACTAATGCAATTACATATTTTTTAAAGCACAATTCTAGAAAGAAATAACTTATGCATTTGAATTTGTATGTAGTTTTGAATGTAATTATCATACATCAATTGGTCTCATCTGGCAGGAGGATTGACCATTTGTCCAGACCATGCTAGAGTAGCCCAACAGTCACATACCAGCCATAATTGTCCTTCTGTCTGTCTCTGTCTTCCTCTTCCTCTTGTTGTTGTTGCTGTTGCTCTTCTTCTTCTTCTTCTTCTTCTTCTTCTTCTTCTTCTTCTTCTTCTTCTTCTTCTTCTTCTTCTTCTTCTTCTTCTTCTTCTTCTTCTTCCTCTTCCTCCTCCTCCTCCTCCTACTACTACTCTTCCTCCTCCTCCTCCTCCTCCTCCTTCTTCTTCCTCTCTCTCTCTCTCTCTCTCTCTCTCTCTCTCTCTCTTTCTCTCCGTGTGTGTGTGTGTGTGTGTGTGTGTGTGTGTGTGTGTGTGTGTGTGTATGTGTGTGTGTGTGTTTATGTGAGTGAGCACAAGACTTCCTTAGCCACTCTGTGGTCCAAAACAACCAAGTGCCAGTCTTTGATCTATCCTTTACTTGAGACAAGACCCTTTAGCTATTAACCACTGAGTGTGCCAGGCTTGTTAGGTTATGAGTGAGGTATAGGGTTGCAAGGATTTTATTATGATTGCAGCAAGCCTGGGGAATTCCATATGAGTCTGCAAGTTAATATTTTAAAAACTGCATTTCTAGTATAATCTTCAGGAACCAAACATGGGGACAAAACCACCTGGCAAAAAGGATGGCTAAATTATTTATTCTCTGCAGGATGCCTTAGGTTATTTCTATGTATCTTGATCCTGCTTTTGTAGTGCTTGCCATTTGGTGGGCGTTGGTGATGTCAAAGGATATTTGCTCAGGTTGACTTCATGATTTTTCTTCCTGAAATTTGAGTTACACCCCTGGTCTCAAACAAAATGAAGTTTCTTTAGAAACGGAATTGGTTGGGCTTTACAAAATGTTGTGCCTCACATGTAGTTTGAGTGCCAACAAAGGTCAAATGAAGCATTAGATCCCTGAGACTAGAATTACACACGGTTGTTAGGCACTATGTGGGTGCTCGGAAACGAAGTGGAGTTTTCTCAAAGACTAGCAAGTCTCCTTAACTGTTGAACCATATCTCCACACCCCAAAAATATTTTTTTTCTAATGTGCACTTTCTGCCAATTACCAAGTTTGGCATCCATCTTGAGAAATAATTTTACCCATCACTTCCATTGAAGAACTCAACAATTTAGGAAAGAATATACCTTATGAAGGAAGATTCATTTGTGGCTATATTATCTTTAGCACTCCTACTATTGCCAAGAAAGTTATTTTCACTTCAAACTTATCTTGAGGAAAAATCATTCCATTGTGTGTCTTTGGTGCTAAGCTCTGGCCAGTCCAGAGCTCCAGTTGCTGGCATATTCTTGTTATCATATTCCTTCATGTAGCTGATGATGCACACTGTCATTTCAAACAGCTGATCCCATTGTCAGGGTCTCTTGTTTTCCCACATCATAACTTCTTGGACATGAGAAAATGGTATAAAGTTACTCTTTCCAATTATTTCTCTATATTGACAATTTGTTAAGCTTTACTTAAAATAAAGATATTCAATATTTGCCAAATGATTCTCTATCTTCCTTCCTCCATATCTCCCTCTCTTCTTTATTTCTTGCTCTCTTAATTGTTCCAACTCCTCCTTCTCTTCCTGTACTTCCTTCAATTTTTTTATTTCTTCCTCCTTTTCCTACTTAAGACATACTAAAAGTACATGTCTTTCTTCTGAGAATATAAATGATCTAAAGGAGAAGAGAATCCCAGCGATGAGATTTTTTTTAATATATTGTTTTTATTATATCATCCATCTGCTTCTCCTCTCCCTGGCTCCTCTTCTCATTCTTCCATCTGCCCATCCTCGTCTTTCTGTTTCTCCTCATTTGCCCTCTTTTTCCAATGACATTTTTCCAGAAGGATTTAGTTTCACCCATGTAGTTGCTAACAAATATCTGTAACTCCAGTCTTAGGGATTTGTGTTTTTTTCTGGACTCTGTGGGTATCCAATATGCATGTGATGCACATTTATTTATGCAGACAAAGCAATAAAACACATAATATAAAATAGTTCTATTAAATTCTATCTATTCCAATAGTCTGAGTTTCTTCCTTCTTCCCCTTTCTGCTCCCCACTTTCTCTTAATTTGCCCCCTCTTCCTCTTCTTCTGCTCTTTTTCTTCCTCCTTTTGCCTTTCTTCTTCCAGTTCTTCTGATGACATTCTTCATCCTCTTTTCTACTCCACCTCTTCTTCCCCTTCCTCATTCTATTATCTCTCACTTCTCTATTTTTAGATACCACATTGTTCATCTGCAAAGTTGGTTCTGCAGCTGTTTGTCTGTTCTTCCACATTACTTTTAGAATCCCTGGGAACAAATCCTGCTGAATGAAAACGGCCTGTAACAGTATCAGCAACTCCATTTCTGACATTTTCTGTGTGTGTGTGTTACTAAGGATTTATTTTACACATGTATGTACATATGGCATCTGCAATTATCCTTATATATAATGCACAGGTGCTTTTGGGAGGTGGCTTTGTGAAAATATCCCAAGAAAAAGGCATTTTGGTACAGAGACGTCATCTCAACCTTTTGTCTCTCTCATTCTTTACAAATGTCTATCACCATAAATTTATATTTACACTGATCCTGTCTATTTGGTGTTTACTGTAAAAATGTAATGTTGTGTCTCACTAATGCATATTCATGCACATGTAAACATATTAATATTCATATGTATGTATGCACATACAACTTACTCTGGTGTTTGGCTGAATTTAGGCAAATGAGAGCTTTGGTCAGCACTGATGGGTTGTCAGTAGGATAGTGATTAATATAGTATTATGTTAGTTTCTCTTGCTGGCTATTTACTCATATTTGGCTGCAGAAACTCTGGATTCTTCTTGTGATCTCCTTTTGCATTTCAAGATCAAACATTCTTATATACCCTATTGCAAGCCACTCTTGGATCAGAGAATATACTGATCTCAGTTTTGGGAGGATGCTAAGGATCTCTGTCCCTTAGGCCTAATAATGCTAACAAAGCTCAGGCACTGTCTGCTTTCCACATTGCTCCTTTGCTCCACCTGAACCCTTTATTCTCACTAGGAAAGCTTTCCTACCAAGATTCTGTTGCTGTTGCTACCTCTGATGTCTCATCACTCTTACACCAGTGACTCTAACTAACCTAAGACCCCCTATACAAACTGATGAAATGATTGCCCTGTCGTCTACATGTTGCAATGTCACTGTACCTAGGGCAGCATTCATCCCTTTTCTTCCAAATGGAATTGAAATATTTCTCCTTCCTAAATCTTTCCTACTGTCATTTTTAATTTTTATATTTCTACATTCCCTTGAACCTAAATAAATTTTTACCTGCTTTGGCCCCATCTGTGCACAAGCAGTAGAATACTCTTAAGATAAAACTAATGTAAATTAAATGTGTTAAAATTATTGTGTGTAAAAAAATATAGTCACATATATATGTACTACACACATATACCTTACTGTGGTGTTTGGCTGAGTTTAGGTAATTGTGAGCTTTTGTCAGTATTTTTGTTTGCTTTGTTTCTTGGGATATTTCCTTCAAAACAAAAGAAAATGCACCTGTTATATAGACCCAACCCCATATTTTGTCAGCCCTTGCAGTTGGTTTATGAGGAAAGTGTGAAGAGTTTACTATTATATAAAACAGAACTACTACTCTACAGTAAGCGAGTGCAATGCACAATTCTGCTGCGAGAGGAAAAGGACAGAAACCTTACAGAAGTGCAGGTAGCAGTCAGTGGGCACATAAAGTATCACAGACTGTGACACACATCATTTATGTTTCATTCTGGCAAAGAATTTGGCTGAGGGGTTTTAAAGAAAGCATGGGAACCATGTCACAATATACTATTTGCTCTATTTAGGTTTCTCACTAGAAAGAGTAGGGAGACATTAAAAGATTCACTTTGGTTGTAAGAGCAGCAAGTCAAAGCTGACCAGGATGAAGAAAATACCAAAATACCTATAATTGTTAACATGTCATTAATGAAAAGTGATAGATTTTTGTGCGTGAATGACAGGAAAGGTGGCAAGGCAACACTACCCATATTCAGAGATCCAGAGTGGAACAATACAAATACAGTTTTAGCAAAGAGAATTTCCAGACAGCGTTGGATTAACTGTGCTGCTTGGTTATCAGTGGCCACAATTCTGCAGCTCTGTAATGAAAAGGAGCAAGCTGAACAAGGAAAAATAAGGAATGTACAGGTTGAAGAGAAAAGGAGCAACGGTGAATGTAATGGAGCTAAGTCTTGTGCTTAAAGAATTTAGCTTGATTCTAAAGGAATAAAGGGGGTGGTGATCTCTTGGAAAAACTTCACCAAGTTAATCATCTGACTTTTGAAAAGGAATTAAACCAAAGTTTAGAGCCCAGTGTCATGTTGCTCTTCTTTAATCCCAGCTCTCAGAAGCAGAAGAAAAAAGATTCCAGAGTTCACTGCTAGTCTGGAGTACAGAGCAAGATCCAGGACAGTCATATTTAGGCAACAAAAAACAATGCTGGTGAAATATATTAGAATAAGTGGAGATGGGGTCATGATTTAGGACCAGAAAGCAACAAAACTTGGCATCTTTGCAACTTGCTCTGGCATTAGAGTAAAGGATGCAAAGGAGTTATGGAGATTATGTTATCTTCCACTGTGATTTAGAAAATCAATTGAAGGAAAGCCAATGGCAGGGGAATCCTTGCATGCAGTCCAAGTAAGGCCACTTAGTGAAGTTGTGAAATTGAAGCCTGAATTGTCTTGGAGATCCAAAGATGTTGGAGATGCCAGAGCTATGGGATACCTGCTAAGAAATGCTGCTGAATAGATGTGGAACCAGCCCAAGTGAGAGAAATGTGTTGCTGTCAACAAAGCTGAAACGAGTTGTAGATCTGAAAACCACTTTGATATCATACATGAAGATTTAGAGTTTGGAGTTTGTCCAGCTGGTTTTCAGTCTAATTTTGGTACATTATTTCTTCAGTGTGCACCCTTTCCTCACTTTTGGAGTATAAATTAATATTCATTGCTGTATATGTTGGAAGTATGTGATCTGATTTTCATTTTGATTTTACTGGGGATTACAGCTAAGAGATCACATGAGTCACAGGAGAACCTTTGAACATTAGGCTTAAAACAGCACTGACATTGTGATAGACTATGGGGGGGGCACTGAATTTGAACTAAATGTATTTTGCATTATGATATGGCTATAAGTCTATGGGGAACAGGGAATAATAGAATGTGATGGTTTGAATAAAAATACCTCCCTTAGCCGTTTAGGCAGTGATACTCTTGGAGATATGGCCTAGTTGAAGGAAGTGTATCAATTTGAGTAGGCTCTGATTTTCAGAAGCTCAGTATATCTCTCTTACTGCTGCCTGTAAATACAGATGTAAAATTCTTGACTCCTCTTGATCTGTGAATGCCTACATACTGCCAAAGTCCCTATCATGAATATAGTTAGCTACACCTCGGAACTCTAAATCAGCCCTAGTTAAATGTTTTCCTTTATAAGTGTGGCTGTGGTCACAATGTCTATTCACAGCAATAAAATCCTAAGACATGCTTCTACAATCTTTCTGGCTCCTATTCAGTGTAGTTTCCTGAGGCCTGAGGAGAATGTTTAAATGGAGACATACCATTGAGAATTACGTATTCCAAGATTCACTCTCTGCACATTGTACAGTTTTGGGACTTTGTATTAGATCCTGTCTACTGCAAGAGAATTTTTTTTTCTGATAATGACTGAGTAGGACACTGAACTGTGGATATAAGAGTCACTCTATTTGCTGCATTCTGTTGGCTGAACAGTAGTTATTTGGTTACCCTCTAGGTCCATGACATACCTGCCTAATCTCAGGTTCTTGGCCACCGGGTTGATGGTTGGGATGGGTTCCATCTCATGGAGTGAGCCTTAAATCTGATAGATAATAGTTGGTTACTTTTACAACATTTATGCCACCATTGCATCAGCATATCATATAGGCAAATTACCATTGTAGATTTAAAGTTTGTAGCTGAGTTGGTGTTTACCTTGCTCCTCTGGTAGCATTCAATGTACCTTTGAGTATCACAAACTCTAATTAGTACAGGTAGAGGCCCTAGGTAGGCACCAGCTCAACTTTTCTACATTCAGATACGTTGAGATATATAGCTGCTGTCTTCAGCAAAGAAGCCATAATATAAGTTTATATAAAGCAAAAAAAGAAGTATTGGCAATAGCCTGAGTAGTTTATGAGTTTCTATCTGGTCCCTTTGACCAACAACTCAATGGATGTAACTATAATGCCTATTCCTGGCATTGTAGTTTTACATGGTTATAGGTATCTACTTGGAGTAGTATCTCTCTCATTATTTAATGATTCTTTTAGGCTTCTTTCATAAATGTGTATACTTTAAGATGCTTCTACTGTAGTAAATGTCCATATGATCCCTGAAATGTCTCTTACTGTTAGCATCCCTTCTCCATATTCCTTCCCTTATTCTCCCTCTAAAGTTGTAATGGTTGATTATGACTATCAATTTTATTTGATGATAAAATGTAAAGAGCATTAGTGAGGTATTTCTATGTGTGCACATGAGGGAATTTCCAGATAGAATTAAATGAATGGTGAAAATTCACACGTTATATGTTCAACACTATCATATGAACTGGAGTCTTAGAATAAATGAAAAAGACAAGGGAGAAAACATAGGAGTGCTGGCATTCCTCCCTGTTCTGTTTTTAGTTCTGTAAATAGGTTAGTAAGTAGCCATATGCTCCACTCCCACTGCTATTTTTCCTGCTTTATTATCTCAAACCACAAGCCTTCTGTCATTTAATTACTTCTGATAATTGTGTTCAGCTGCAGAGTGTTCATCTTCAGAGACAAGAGTAACTAACACCTTAAGAAATATTTTTTGCATTTATTATTAGTAGTAATGATTAATTATTTTATAGTGCTTGGGATTGAACCAAGGGCCACATACAGGTTAGGCAAATGTTCTACCACAAAGCTGCACATTTCTCTATTTTTGTAAATTCCCTTGACAGCAGCAGATCCAAAGTTTTCCTGCTCAATCATTATTACTATATGGAAATTTTTTTCTGAGGAGGTAGGGTGCATGAATGAAGCAAAAGCATTACTTAAGACATAAATATATAGATCATTGGCTGAATTGTCTCAAAAAGTAAGGGTTTTAAGGCTAGGTTTTACTGATACATTGACTTCTTTACTTTGACAAGAAGATAATAAAGTCTGATATACAGGGTAACTCAGACTGCTTGGTTAGTGTAGACCTAAGAGCTATGGTAGAAAAGACACTTGAGGAACATGTCCTATAAACTCTAGTGATAACAGAAAGAAACCTCAGGCCCATAAAATATAAGTAACTTGTTAAAGATCACAGAGACTCAATGACAGAGTCTTACAGTCCAGAAGTTTTAAGTGGCTGTCTGCCTGTGAGCATTCTGACTGAAGGCTGGACCAAGTTGCTTAGTTATTGCTCCCTTCTCTATCACATACATGAGAAAACTGATGCTTCTTGGTGGGGAAAGAATGTTCCACTTATTCAACAACTACTCAGTAAGTTTCTTTCCTATTCAAGTACAATTCTAGGCGTTTGAGAGTCAAAAATGAGATAACACAAATAACCTTTATTTGTATCTCATTTCTATTAGTCAGGGCAAAACAGAATATCAATAAATGGGAGGAAAAAGTCTATTGTGATATATATATATATATAATATATTATAAACCTTGGATAAAGCAGTAAGGAATAATGGAATAGAATTTTAATTTATATATAAATTTCAAGGTGAGGGCTATATAACAAAAGATACCTAAGCATAGAAAGAAAAGTTGAACTTGTTAGAAGGGTTAACTTACAGCTCTGGTGAAATGAAAAGACTAATCTTAGTAAGAGAAAGAGACAGAAGTGGGGCAACGAAGAGTGGATTGTGGGAAAATAGAACAATACAATTTTTTTAGTCAGAGTTCTGCAGGCCATATAAAAACATCAATGTATTACTTTCAGGACAATGGGAAAGATCTAAAACCCAGTTTCACAATATAATTTTGAAAATAGTATTTTTCTGCAAATGTGGAAGTGGGACATAGCTTGTTACAAGAAAGACTGTAAGTATACTGTACCAGACCGCTATTGGGAGATGAGAGTGCTGCAAGGCACATTGCTCAGTGGAATTGAAAAACTCTAAGTCTGAGCATACATTGACATACACAATGAGGAATGGAAATAAAGAAAATGTTCTAGGTTTAGAACTGAAATTAAGCAAATGAGGGTGTCATTTACTCACATAACATAAGTAGCTACATTAATGAATTTGGATGGCTAACTAGAGTCAGAAGGGAACCTGTATTTATTTCAACAATACTTCTAGAAATAGATGAACCATATTTATAAGTAAAGTATAGTTGGACTGTATGCCATTAAGCTAAGAGCAGTTAAACTCTGAAGCTAAATTCTCTCATAGAGACTGATAGGGGTCCTGTGACTCTCTGTTGGTTGTTAATGGAAATCGTATTCATTCTATTCAGTGGGAAATATGAAGAAGATATTGGATGAAGTAATGAGAGCATTTTCATTATCCACCATCTCAAGGAACAGCATGTACCCCACTAACTATCACTAAATCACAGAAGAAGATATCATAATGGGCCCGAGAACATAGCTCAGTAGAGTACATCTCTACAAGCACAAAATCCTCAGATCATTTATCAGTGCCCAGGCTGTACAAGCCTGGAATGCAAGTGTGTGGGAGGGAGAGTGGGACATCATCCTCAGCTATTTTGCACTTTCAGGGACAAGCATGGGACCACACTATGAAACAATGAAAAACTCCAGAAACAACACATTATAAGTTTGTATGTAGATGACAAAATAACTAAGATCAGCTATATGATGGCAAATTTAATATACTTTTCATGTTACCATCCCTGTACTTTAGGACTGAAAATTTGGATTTTTTTCCCTTTAGACATATTTGATGTAAAGTAAATATACTAGAGTTTTATTGTCATTTTTTGTTTGTTTTGTTTTGGGTTTTTTGTTTTGTTTTATCTTCACTTTTTTTTTTTTAATGTGAAGAGACATCATAACCAAGACAACCCTTATAAAGGTTAATATTTAATTAAGGATGCCTAAGAGGTTCAATGGTTCAGTTCATTTTCATCATAGTGAGAAGCATGGTATTGTGCAGGCAGACTTGGTGCTGGAGTACCCAAGAATTCTACATATTGATCTGAAGGTAGCCAGGAGGAGGCTCTTTACATTGGTTAGAACTTAAGCATCTGGATCTCAAAGACCAACTTCAAAATGATACATTAACTCCAAGAAGGGCACACCTACACCAAAAAGGCCACATCTCCTAAAACTGCCAGTAGCCATTGGTCAAGCATTTAAACATATTAATCTCTGGGGACCAAACTTATTCAAACCACCACAGTAAGTGAACACAATCTATCACAATGCAGTGAGGAAAATACTGATTATGTATTGTAAATGCTATAGGTTTTGGTATTTGTTCAATAACCATTGGTCATTTAAATAATTAGTGATCAAAGCAGCTACTTAAATATGACTAGGTACATATCTACTCAACTTACATAGGGTATTTATGTCCCATTAGCTATGTATCTATATCTGTGGTTTAGAATAGGTGCTTAATTTTCTTATTAATCTACTGCCTTCTATTCTGAATTTCTGCCTCAAGCAAATCATCAAGAGTATATATAGTGAAGTACACTAATTAGGTTGATGCTCAGTCTGTAGGTTTATTTTTAAATTGTGTGTGTGTGTGTGTGTGTGTGTGTGTGTGTGTGTGTGTGTGTGTGATCATGTGGCAAACCTGTAGGAGTCTGTTCTCCTGCTCCTCCTTTGGGTCCCTGAGATTTAAATTAAGCTGTCAGGCTTGTTAGGCAGTTCATTTACTTGCTGAGCCATTTCAATGGCACTAGTCTCTATGTTTAAAGATAAATGACAAAATTCTATAAATTTCTTCTATTAAAGTCTCTAAAAAAGCATATGGTGGGTCATACTGAGTTATAATTGGCTCATCAATAACTGCAAAGATTTCAAAGACTTTGAACTGGAATAAGAGAAAACGCAAGTCCCAAGTTCGAGTTTCTGTTTTTCATTTGCTACATTTTCGGAAGTTACTTCTAAAAAAAAAAAAGAATATATGGTCCTATATAAAATCTTTCTTGTACTTTTCCAATTAGGATTACATAACATACTTTTCTCCTCTTTTTTTTTTTTCTGGGCCAAGAAAATGACTGTCTTCTAGGAATCAGAAAGAGGCATAGAGAATGCTGCATGTTTTACAACCTAGGTAATAAATGTGAAAGATTTCCACTTGGCTGACTCAGCACTTTAAGATATCTGTTCATGAAACTCAACAAATATTACAAGTGTAAGTCATGAGAGAGCCATGCACCTGAGATCTGAAACACATGACTTACTAAGGCCACTTCTAACACCCAGAATAAACTGCCAATGCTATAAACATGTGAATGGCAGAACCATCAGATGATTCTGCCTAGTTATCCCTTCCCCCAAGCCCAGGAGATGAGGAATGTTTTAACTTCTGTAGCAGAGTTGATGGTACATAGTTACCCAGTAGTTGATCACTGGGAATGGTCATTTTTTTCTTTGGATAACTAAGATTCCTTATCTGTCTCCTTCTCTTTCAAAGTCTTTCTTCTTTCTCTCTTTGGTTTTGTGACTGATTGCATGTATTAGTTTCAAGTGAACCAGAAGTGTAATTGGTCTCCAGAACTTAGATGCTATAAAAACATAGATCAACCACTTTAAAACTATTATTCTATCAATGATAATAATAATAATAATAATAATAATAATAATAACAACCTCATATGGCTACTAAGAAGATTTAGTGAAATAATGTGTTTGAAAAGCATGGGATGGATCAAGATCTCAGTGTCTGAAACTTAATATTACTAGTGCTGAAAAGCATGGTTTGTAGAAAATATGGATTGTTATATGGATTTTTATTGGACACAAGGCATAAATAACCAGTATTTTATTTTAATTGAGATATGGTATCATGTAGCTCAAGCTGGTTTCACACTCATTGTATAATAAAAGGTGAATTTAAATTTAGGATCTTTCTGAATCCAGAACCTATGATCTGTGGTTACTAACATGTGCTACAGTTTCTGATTTATAATTAACATTTTATTATAAAAATATCACACTTATTTTTCATTAAAATTATTATGACTTTAGTTTCTATTTTGGCAACAAAAATATAGTGTTTTATTATGAAATTTTTGCATCTTTTCACTTTGCTCATATTTACCTCAATTATATTCTGTTCGTTCCTCTATTTCCTTTCTCTGGTCCTTTTAATATACCCACATAGTCTTCCTTTGACTTCTGTACACCCAAGACAAATATATATACATATATTCACACATATTACAGAATAAAACACCATTATGTATGTAGTGATATTTTTCTTTATCCATTTATCTAGTGATTGGCACCTAGTCTACTTCTATATCTTGGCTGTATATAATATGGCAGAGAATATGGATATCTACAAAATATCTTCAAGTATCTACATGAAGGCTCCATTAGACCTTTTAGCGACTTATTCATAGTATAAAACTAGATGTAAGTTCTATTGGTTTTCATTCAGAATCTCTATACTAGTCTTTGTTGTATCTGCACCAAGTTATTTTTTCATCATTAGTGTATAATCTCCTCTGGTCCTTGACTGGCGGTAATTTTGACTTTTTTTTTTTGAATTGTTTTATGATTCAGGATTAGCATGTTATAGTGAAAGGATGTGAACTTTGGAATCATTTCTACCCTCACATTTTGTGTGTGTGTGTGTGTGTGTGTGTGTGTGTGTGTGTGTGTGTGTATACCTCTGGAGAAAAGACTGTTGGCTGAAAATAAAACAATGGCGTGTAGAGGACTGAAAAATCTTCAGCCCAGTTTAATTGGGAGAGAAAATTATGTCTGCTGCCAAAGGCAAAAGTGAGTCCTGGTGACCTCTAAGCCTCCCCCTGATTGGCCTGAGTTAAGAATTGTGGACAAAGAGGAGTGAATGTTGTGTGCCATCCTTCAATGGGCTCAAAGCCGTTTATATATATATAATCAGGCACAAGACATGACCTAATGAGTATATCTGTTTAGAAAAATCAAAGGTGTTTGATCATGTCTGACTGACATACTCTCAGAGTAGCCTTTGGATAGGGAAAGAGTTATGTAATTGATAATGGGTTCCAGTTACTTCTGCCCACTTAAAAAAAAATCATACTCTCTAGTCCTTGAATGGTGCCTGAACATCATTCTGAAACTCATTTTCTTACCACCTCCAGAGTCTACTTTTTTTCTCTCTTTCTAGGTACATTTGTCTTTGTATCATTTTCAGCCTGAATCCTTCTGCCCCAGCTAGACACGCGCCTAAATTATTTCCTTTATGTAATTTTCTGCTGCAGACACCCCATTACCTGAGCTGCAGGATCCTTTAACTCCATTCCACTGAATACAGCTCTCATATCCACTCACTTTCCAGTCTCTTATTCCTTTGGGATTTTCTGTCTCACTTTTAACATTAATGGCTTTGAGAAATATTAGTGTGCTAGTTTGATATCTCTCTGTGTGGTTTCTGCCATCCTCACTACAGTCATGTGTATATGTATATTGTTTTTAATTTTTTACACTTGTTTTTTAGTGTTTACTTCTCATGGCCCAGAAAATTGCCTGACACTTAATAAATAATCAGCAAATACTTAGTAATAAAGTAAAATAAAAATTCTGTTGATTGATTTTGTTCAGTACCAATATTGTGGACAAAGACATTTTTTTAGGGAATCCAGATGGTCCCTCTCTATAAAGAATGTGGGTTTTCTACACCATGAGTCCTCACTTAAATTATCATTAGTTTTATACATATAGGAATATAAAATCCATAAGCAAATATGAAGGCTTATATATACAAGTGAGCTTGTAGTTCTATTTAGATATTGCAAGAATATATTATTATTTCATGACATATATGATAGACAACATACAAAGTTACATATAAATAGTACACACTCAGTCCTGGGTGTTGCTCTGGGATTGTTTCAGTGACAGCTAGCAGATCATGAAATTGTTGACTATTCTAGATTCTCATATATAATGACATAGTTTTTTCAATCTGTATGTATCCTTTCTTCTACCTTAAACACTAGCTATAATTCTATGTTTTAGAAAATAAAAACAAAAGTCTTCGTATGGGCTTAAATGAGTGAATGTTTTCCTCTGTCTCTGTCTCTCCATCTCTGTTTCTCTCTCTGTCTCTGTCCCTGTCTCTCTGTCTCTCTCTGACTCTCTCTCCCCCTCTCTTTCTCTCTTTCTCTCTCTCTCTCTCTCTCTGTGTATGTGTGTGTGTGTGTGTGTGTGTGTGTGTGTGTGTGTGTTTGTGGGAAGCTACTTAGCTGCATATTCACTAAAGTATAATAAATGATGAAGGGAAATAAGCAATTAAAGACATAGTAACTCTCTCACAGAGATCACATTGTTGCAGTTAAATTCCATTAGAGGGTAACCATGTTAAGCAATACACTGAAAGTTGATGCTACTGCAAGCCTTTAGAAAAAAGTGAAGGAGACTGAGTGAATCTCTAGATTCTGGGAGGAATACAGAGGTTCTGTGACTGGGAGGTACTATACTAGAGAGTTCAAGCAATCCTCACAGTCATTTTTGTGTGCATGAGGGATTTACTTCCCAAATGCTTTCTATTCATAGAAAAACAAAGTAAACTCTAGTTCAGACTATCTTCTGATTATTAGATTTCAAAGGAATACAGTCTGAATCTCTGATGGCTTTGTGTTTGTTAGTCAGCTTTTTCTCCTGCTGGCAGGTTCCTGAGACAATGAAGCTGTGTGGAAAATAGGTTTGTTAGAGCCACAAGTATGGAGTTTTCATTCTATGACTTGGACCCAGTGTGTGTGTCTATGGTTAGACTGAGGAGAGAAACGACCTTTCTGGGTTCATTGCCAAGGGAATAAAGTCATGGTCAATGGGTCTGGGAGAAAGCTCAATGAGTGAAGTTCTTCCTGCATAAACATAAGGAGGAAATTAGGTCCCAGAACCAGTATTAATAAAGCAAAAGGGACTAGGGAGAGATGATTCAACAACTAAGAAGAAGACCTGACATACATGTCAGAGGATGTGGGTTCATATCCAGGGACACACATAAAAGGATAGTTATTGCTACTTATGGCTGTTACAGATAAATAGAATGTGGACCTGGACATGATGGGCTCTTGTTTTATTTTTAATTCTAGAAAAATGAATATAGAACTCCAGGACTTCTTTTTCAGGCATACTAGCAAAAGTGGTGAGATTCAGGTCAGCAGGGGACCCATTCTTAAAAATTAAGGTGGACAGAGTCTTATGGAACCATACCCAATGTTATCTTGGGACTTTCCTACACAAATGCACAAATCTATATACCTACACATATACATATAAGTACACACACACACACACACACACACACACACACACACACACACAGTGAAAAATAGAAAAAGTAATAAATGAATGTCATGATCCCACTGACACTGAGACATCCAGCACGATGGACTATTATATTTTTAGGCTTTCTCTTGGTAGATAGCTACTGTTGGACTAAGTGGACAAAAACCTGGAAGCTACTCTAATAAATTGTATATTTATATATTTTGTCAGTTATTTTCTTCTAGGGACCTCTGAAAAATACAAAATTTATACTCCCATACATACAAATGTTTTTCTGGAAACATTTATGTTGAACAAAATCACATACACTTGGCTATTCCAATTAAAAGTAAAGAACAAGGAAAGAAAAAGAAAAACACTGTAAGAGATAGGAATTTAGTCTTAAAGGTAGACATACCTGTACTTGGAAAAAACACCTTTTCCAGTATGAAACTTGGACTGGTCGCTTCAATGATAGTCAGTTAAAACATGCAACAGCAAAAACAAGACAGCAGTGCCCACTAACAGGAAGGCAGCAAGGCTGCTAATGTGGAGCAGAATTCAAAGTCATTCCGTTGTAAGATTTCCAGCAGGAGGCTGTGAAGGTGACCTAACAGTTAAAGCAGTCTACATCTCTTCCAGAGGTCCTGTGTTCAGTTCATAACACCCAAGTCACATGACCAATAAACACCAATAGTTCCAGTTTCAGTGCCCTTTCTGCTCTCTCCAGGAACTGCTCTCACAAGTGCACATATCAACACAGAGATACACAGAAATTAAAAATAATACATAAATCTTAAAGTGTCAAGGTACTCTATGGAGTATGTTGGACACTGATCTGATATTTTGTGGAAAAAAATTACTGCAACTTGACATGCAGTTTAATTCTGACCATGCTTGCAAATAAATCAGAGAAAACAGAAAGATTCAAAAAGCATTTGCCATCTGAGAATCTTTCTCACATAATTACATTATTTTTATATATTGTGAGAGGAGAAAAGGAACCCAGCAGAAAAATTATGTGGTTTTTTTCCCTTTTCCACTCTCTTAGTTCTAAAAATGGGTAAACAAAGGCCCATAAAAAAATAACCTATAATATTTCTATTACAGAACACTGGCTGGAAAACCTGGTAATGGCAAATTATTAACTATAAATACCAAGATTAGGGTCATTTGGTGAGACTTAGCTTAAGAAAAGGGAGAAGGGAGAAAAGAACTGACTGCTTAAATATTCTGAGTTAATTCTTCCCTCCATTTCT
This sequence comes from Rhabdomys dilectus, assembly GCA_019844195.1. Taxonomy (NCBI): domain Eukaryota; kingdom Metazoa; phylum Chordata; class Mammalia; order Rodentia; family Muridae; genus Rhabdomys; species Rhabdomys dilectus. The sequence continues at coordinate 1,539,285 of JADRCG010000272.1, read as the reverse complement.
TTCTGAGACCTAGGACAAGTTATTTTATCTCCCTATACTTAGACTTCAGTATAGTTGAAGAAGGAAGAAGTGATTTTTTTTGGTTTGGCTTTAATTATTTCCTAAGGATTTTCCAACTTGGAAATAGTTATCATATCATCCAATTAAGTTATGCTCGTCAACTGTGAGTTATTCCAGGAATGTTTTCCCTAAACAACTAATCGGTTACCATCATATTCCCAGAGAAACATGTCCCTTGAAATTTTGAAATGGGACTGTGTAGGAAGAGCTAAGGTGAGAGAAGTAAAAAGAGGAAAAGGAAAAGGATTAGGAGGAGCTAGAGAGGGAAGAGATATAGGAGGATGAAAAGCTGTGCAGGTATGGAGAGCAGTTGTAGGTAATATCTTAGCAGCTGCGGCTTAGATAGTTGGCTTGACTGGTGGCCATTTTAAATAATTAATTCAACAGGACTGCACTCTTCTGTAAAGTCTAGTGAAGAAATGAATTATATTGGTTTTTAACTCTATAAATAAAATGATGTAAACTCATACTATTAAAGTTGTTAAAGAATCCTCACCAGAGTATCCAAAAATGTTAATGTCTTAGTTACAGTTTTGTTTGCCTTGAATGAAAACTTTGAATGAAACATTATGACTAAAAAGCAAGTTGAAGTGAAAATATATACTTCAATGTCACTGTTCTCAAACAGGGGTATAACCTATTATGAAATTTTGATGTTCTGTCTTAAAATGATGTATATCAGGCTGCATGATACTCAAATGAGCAGCTAATATAGACATTACCAACATGTAAAATCACCAACAATAGGCTGCATGCATTCTGTGGTAGTTTGAATAAGATCCAGAATATTTCCACATCACATGCATTAAAGTTTTCTATGTTAGAAAATAAGCCAAAATGCCATTTCCTAGACTTTGAAATTAGAATCTTATTCATTAGATATACTTACAAGGCATGACAGGCTGCTTGTAACATCATTATTGCTATGCTGGACTAATTATTCACACCTTTCCTAGTGCTCACCCCACTCTAATAGCCTTACATATCTTTCTAGTGCTGTCTCTTGTGCATCTTCAAATTCCTTAACAGAATTTGTACTTCCATGACCATATATACAGAGAACTGAAACATTTTGCTGATTCTGCTTCTTTTACCAAGTTGAGTTTCTTCCATCACTTTGTCTGTCTAGCTCTACTATATCACCATGCTTGATGAAATAGCTGCACGACTATTAGTGTTCTATGGTAAGTCTGTATTGATTTACCCATAACCATATAACTTTGCTTAAAAGAGTAAGGGTAAGTATGCATTGTAGGGTGTGTATTTAATTTCAGAACAAAGGCAGAAAGAAGGCAGAGATAGGTGAACCCCAGGAGATTACTGGCTTGTCCTCATAGCAAATGAAAAGGAATAAAGGAAGAAATAAAAAAAATGGATGGTGCCTGGAGAATTAAACTTAAATTTTTCTAGCTTCCTTATATATGCATACAGATTGGACTTACACATACCCACAAACATGCACACATACACAATATAAAAAAAAACAGTCATATAGTTAAACCATTAAAATATACATTTGCATGACATATCTTTCAGCTTAATGACCTGATATAAGAAAGAGGGATCTCTGTGTCTAGATCTACACTAGAAATTCCACTAGATATTAGGTAACTTGAATATACTTGGCTCAAGGAGTGGCACTATTTGGAGGTGTGGCCTTCTTAAAGTTGTCATGGCCTTGATGGAGGAAGTGTGTCAATTTGTGAGTGAGCTATAAGACTCTTGTCCTAGCTGCCTGGAAGCCAGTTTTATCCTGCTTGCCTTTGGAACAAGATGTTGAACTCTCACCTCCTCCTGAGCCAGGCTCACCTGGATGCAGCCATTATCCCATCTTGATGATAATGATCTGAACCTCTGAACCTATAAGCCAGCCCCAACTAATTGTTGTCATCATAAGAGTTGCCTTGGTCATGGTGTCTGTTTGCAGCAGTAAAACCATAACTAAGACAATGTGTAATAACGTTCTGAAGCATCATTCACATTTGTCATCATATTGTATTATGTAAAACAGAAAAATATTCAAATGTTTTGCTATATGGTTGTAGATTTTTTTAGGATATGCAAAATGTCATGCCTGTATTTAAGGGCATGCTGAGTTATTATATGTCTGGGTAGAAACACATGACAAAATGTATTTTCCAACTTTTCTAAAAAATTCAAAGCCTTTGAGGTGAAAGTTGTTGTGGTAGTTTGGGCTCTATAGGCTCATATATTTGAATACTTGTCTTGTTTGTTAGAAAACTTTGAGGAGGAATAGAAGTATGGTTTTGGTAGTGAAATTCCAACAGGGTTGGAATAGGAGGCATCAAAAGTTTCCCACCATCCTGAATGAACTCTTTGACATCTGAAGCTTTGAGTTATGAAATCTTAGCTGTTCCTATTGCCATGTGTTTGCTCTGATACCATGGACATTAAACCTCAAAAACTGTAAATGCAATTAAATGGTTTATTTTACAAGTTACATTGGTCATGGGCTTTTATTACAGCAACATAAAAGTAGCTGATAAACAAATAATAATCAGGAAGTTAGCTACTGCTTTCAAGATCTGGCTGTGCTCTTATTTATTTTTATTTTTATTTATTTTTTTTTGAGGAATGTGAGACTATTCAACATTGGACTAGAAAAGTAATTGAATGTTCAATGGCCCATCACAGTAGTAATTTAGAAGACAGTTGTATTGAGAGCAATGTAGGCTCTTAGTCCCAGGTGAAGAGGTTCCCGAAAACCCATTCTTATGATATTTTGGTAAAGGATATGCCTGCTTTTTCCTTTTGTACTATGAATGTTCTTGAGGCTAAATTAAAAAGTAAATTTTTCTGGTAGAAGAAATTTAAAGACAGTCTAATATTGGACCTGTTGTGTGGTTATAAGTAGTCACTCCTATGAAGGTGTACAGCAAATAAATCAAAAAGTAGTAAAAAAAGAAATAGAAAATGTACAGATTGAAGAGAAATGAAGCCATAGATAATATATTCTTTGAGCCAAGGCCTGTACTGAATAAAGATGAGATTGAGACAATACTAAATCTGCAGTATAATAGGAAAATTTGCCATCAAAAAAAATAAATAAATAAAACCACACTCTTGCTTCCAGCTTATGAAAAGGTCTGAAGGCAGTGTTTCTCAACCTGTGGGTCTTGAGCCCTTTGGGAGTCAAATGACCATTTCATAGGGGTCACATATCAAGTATCCTGCATATTAGACATTTTTATTATAATTCATGATAGTATCAAATTTTCAGTTATAGAGTAGTAATGACAATGTTATGATTGTAGGTCACAATAACATGAGAAATTACACTGAAGAGTTACAGTATTAAGAATGTTGAGAACCATTGGCTTAAGGGGCTATCTGTGCCTAAAGAGCAACAAGAAAGGAAAGGCACTTCAAACCCTGTTCAGTTGGATCACACTTTATCCCAAGTGGGCAGCCAAACTTAGTAATATCATCTACGTTTTTCTTGTTAAATGTTATAAAGAATACAGGACAAAGGTGTTGTGAATCCTACTTCCACTATTAATGAATGCCAAATGATTCAAAACTGTTAAATCAAAGTCCATGTATAAAGTCTATGACAATACAAGAGACCCAGAAAAGCAATTCTTGAACTTTTGCAAGTAAGACTTAGATTATGGGGGCTGGTGAGGTGGCTCAGTGTTTAAGAGCACTGATTGCTCTTCTGGAGGTTCTGAGTTCAAATCCCAGCAACCATGTGGTGGCTCACAACCATCTGTAATGAAATCTGATGCCCTCTTCTGGGGTGCCTGAAGACTACAGTGTACTTACATATAATAAATAAATAAATAAATAAATAAATAAATAAATAAATAAACCTTAAAAAATAAGACTTAGATTATGCTGAATACTCAAAATGTTTGAGGTGCCAGATCCATGGGATATTTACCTAAGAGAGCAGAGCCTAGGCCATAGAATCTGATTGAAAGAGATCTTTATGTTGCTACAGAAAAGCTGGAAGCATAGTCAGACATGGGAATGTAAGATTTGGAGTTGCTCTGCTAATTTCTTTCTTGATTTGGTCCAGTATTTCCTTATTATGCTCCAATCCTTCATTTTTGGGCAAGTAATATATACTATGTGACATTGTATGTGGCAATTTTATGATTTTAGATTTTATTTTTTATTTTATTTTTTTATTTTACAGTAGATGGGTGTTATGAAACCACTTTTAGGCTCAGAGGACACTTTGGAACTTAAAAGTGTAAAGATTGTCAATAGCTATAGGAATTCTGGAAGTTAACCTAAAGACATTTTGCATTATGAGATATGGTCACAAGCCTATGTGGGCCAGGGAGTAGAATATGGTAGTTTACATGAGAATGGTTCCAATATTTTCATTGTTTGAATATTTGGTCTCCAGTTGCTGGAACTCTCTGGGAAGGCTTAGGAGATATGTTCTTGGTGCAGGAGTTGTACCATTGGAATGGGCTTTAAGAATTTAAAAGTGTCGCATTATTGCCAATGTTTTCTCCACTTTTTTCTTCTGTTTTGAAGTATGTGATCTCAGATATTTCTCCTGTCAAGGAGATTAATACTCTGAAGCTATGAGCTAAATTAAATGCTTTCTTATATAAATTGCCTTGGTCATAGTATTTTATACAAGCAATAGAAAAGCACCTAATACAGATATCTAAAAATGACTAATGTTTCTACTTGTTATGAGTATCTTGAATATTACAATTAAATGAAGGATTCCAGGCAATATGCTGGAAACAGAGTTGTTATCATTGAAGTGGGTGGAATGCCAGTTAAGCCTGGTCAGTGGAGTCAGCTTCCTGTTTTCTTCCAGAGCTAACTGAGAAAGAAGAAATTTCCTTACACAAACTGTAAGAAGCTATTCTTGGTCTGAGACCCTTTGGAATAATCTCTACCACATAAAGTGATGAAATAAATCATGATGTCTATTTGTGTTGGCTACTTCCCAAGCTATTACTCATGATTGTGCACAATAGTCCCAATTAAACTCAGAAGTTTGAAGTTATAATATCAAAGAATGTATACAGGGGTTGGAGAGATGGTTCAGTGTGTAAAGTCCTTTCTACACAAGCATAAGGATTTGAGTTTGAGTTTGAGCCCCAAACCCATGTGAAAAAATTAGATGTGCTAGTATTCCCAGCACAGTGGAATAGAAACAGAAGATTCCTAAGGCTCCCTGGCCTGCTAACCTATCCAAATCTGTGAGTTCCAGGACAAAGAGTGACTTTGTATCATGAAAGATGAGGAATAAGATTTGAAAATAGCTCCTGGTCTCCACAGATTCTTGCACACTTGAGCACTTGTGTAAAAATATATGTAAATACACACACATACACACACAGATACACACACACACACACACACACACACACACACACACAACACCAAAGACACCAAAAGGAAAGAAGATATTGCAGAGGGAACTTGATGACTAGTTATGACAGGATACTCTGGAGCATTCTCTCTCATTGTTTCTGTTGCATAATTGGATCATTTCATTACTCTAGTTTGTTCTCCACACCAGGTCTCTAAACATTCTACCTGTTTTTGGTACAGTTATGTATATTGACTAAGTGAATCTTCTATGCCAAGGGTAAAGACATCTAAGTACTATTTCTACCACATATTCACTATCTAGTTAATTATGGTCTTCTGATATCTTCCATTGTTTTGAAGTGATGTTTTTATAACTTTTCCTGTTTGTGTCTTGTCTCTTAATTTAGCTCATAAACACTGGCAGGTAAAAAACATTAGCTTAGCTTGGGCTTCCATGATTCCCAGAGGCATGGGTGATAGAGGATTAGATCATTGGGTCTAGCTTCCAGTACTAGTTCTACTATCCACCAGATTCCTAGAAGAAGTCTCAGTCTAGTCTTTTAAATGGGCATTCAAGTGTCCAGTGCTGTCAGCAATAAATGAAGACACATAGATTGTCCTAAATCATAGAGTCAACTGAGGCTAGGGATTCTCCCTACCACCTGCCATGGTACTTGTTTACTATTTAAACATCAAGCGAGGAAACCATTCTGTTGATGCTATGCTAGGGGAATCTAAAGAGCTTATTGGAATAAAAGTAAAACTGAACAGCAAGAGATACTACAAAATCTGAGTATTTTGAAAGACAGTAATACACTTTTCCATTTTCTTATATGCATGTATTTATGTATGCATATATACATGGGCTCGTGTTTGAGCAGATACAGATGTATATTCATGTATGTAGAGGCTTGAAGTTGGCATTGGGAATTATCCTTGGTTTCTCTTTCTCAATCAAATCCAGAGGTCTTCATATGTCCCAGTAGTGGTAGTCAGTTTCTTTTCAGAAACTCTTCCTGATACCTTCCCAACCTGGTAATACAGGTGAGTTACCAAGGTTCCTGGCATTTTATGAGTTCTAGGGTTATAAACTCAGTTCCTCATGTTTGCATGTCAAGAATTTCTACCAAGGAGCTATGACACTAGCCTGTCAGTATACATTTTTCCTTTTGATTAATATTGTTACATATGTGGAAAAAATTATAAATAAAATCTGCTAAGTCCATTCAGTCAAGCAATATATTTTTAATGGAAATTATTAGACAAAAAGTTAAAAGAATCAGAGAGTAATATTTTGAAATCTGTTGAAACAACTAAAATCAAAATTATAACCTACAAAGTGTTCTGGGACACAATCAAGGCAGTCAATTCTTAGAGCAAATTTAATAGTGATAAGTACTCACATTAGAACATCAGATCTAAGGGAAACAACTTAATGATGCTCCTTAAATCTTTAGAAAAATAAAAATCTCATGTCAATTCCAGTCAGCCGCAAAAACTAATAATAAAGGTTAGGGTGAAAATTAATAAAATAGAGACTACAATATAAATGTATAATATAACATTAATCAACAGAGTTGAGTCTTTGAAAAATTTAATAAGTTTGACAAACTCATTTAAACACAGATGAATAAAACCTCAATTAACAAAACCAAAGATGCATAAGGAATTGTGAGAACAGATTATACAATTAGATCTATATAAATTTTATGTTATAAACAAGCTCAGGAACCTATGCTGTAGGATATACCTTCCTTTCAACCGTTTTAATGGGAAAAAGGGCAATTCAATGCAAAGCAATTTCTACCTTCTTTAAAAGCCAGGAGTTCTGCTGAGTTCTGCCAGGAGCTGCAATTTCTCTCAAGAGTGGCAGCCCAGCTGTTTAGAAAGGAATTCATTCCTGTCTATTGTACTGACTACAGCCAACTGCTTTTTCTAGGAGAGCTTCTCTGTTTGTGGGAGCATGCATTATCAGTTCCAGACCACTGTACTCCTTGCATTAGTTGTGATTTACAAAGTATCACGTCCATCATCACTCTTCCACCTGCCTGTACTGCCCACACTTATGACAACCAAATAACCTACTTGACTGTGATTTATTCTCTCAGTTCACTCAAGCCTTTACATTTTAGGTAGCTTTTTTAGGAGCTATTTTTCTATCTCCTTTGCTTTAAAAAAAATGGCATGATCAATTTGACCCGACCCAGGAAATCTGTTTTATGATCTAACAAGTTAGAGAATTAGATTCCACATATACTGAGTCATATCTCACAGCTACGTGATGAAAGAAGTGTTAATGCGTCTAGCATGTTCAGAGCTCTTTTAGTGACATACACCAGAATGGCATGAGGGCCATCATATAAATGAATACTGTGGTCCCTGAAATCATGCGGGTATACCTGTGTGCTGGAGTTAAGCATAAAAAAAGATCTGAGTGTGATCTACAGTCCCACATAAACTGGATACAGTGGTACATTCCTGTAACTTTTGCACTCTAAATAAGGAATCAGAAGAATCATGAGCTCACAATCATCCTCCACTACACAGTGAGTCCAAGGCCAGCCTGGACACATGAGACCCTATCTAGAAAAGTAGATGGCTCATGGGAGAACTTTTTGTATTGCTTTCTCCTTGAGGGCATATTTGGCATAGCAAAATGGAGTATTTGGGTCCAAAACAAACCATTTTCCCTATTGATATTTACAATTTTATCTTTGTGGCATGCAGAAAAAGAAACACTTTATAGTCAAATTATAAATTATATTTTGAGAAGAGAACAATGATGTTGTGGGTTGTTCTTACAGTGGTCTTACAAGTGTTTATTTTTTTTTCACTCTTGATATCCTTATAAGGGAATCTTGTTATCTAGACCAATCATAAGCTATCATTGTTATAAAGAATTCTTTTGTTTTTAATAAAAATTAATTTTAACACTTAACAATTAAACTTTGTCAAATGGTTATTTAAAAAGAATTATCTTCTAAGAGATTGTTCAATAGTAATGAGCTCTTGCTATCCGTCTTTCACTGCCAACACGAACACATGGCAGTTTGAAATCATCTAAAACTCAATGTTTTTAGGGGATGCATCAGCCTCTTCTGGCCTGCACAGGCACCAGGTATACCTATGGTACATGTACACAGAAACAAGTTTTCTTACCAACAAAATAAAAATGGATAAAACAGCTGAGCAGTTGCTGTTTAGTCAACTCGGGTGGTAGAAGCAAGTAAATCTATGTGAGTTCAAGGCCAACTTGGCCTAACGAATGAATTATAGGACAGCTACAGTCATTCAGAAAACCTGCCTCAAAAAGGGCAATACACACACACACACACACACACACACACACACACACACACAAACACACACAAATACACACACACAGAGAGAGAGAGAGAGACAGAGAGACAGAGAGAGACAGAGAGAGAGAGAGATATTTATATGAGAACATTTCTTTGTGTGGAAATGTATAGGCACACACATGTCACAATTCATTTATAAAAGACAATGTGATGGAATAATTTAGGTCACCAAATTTCACAAGTGCCTTTACTCACTATTCTAGCTACTGTATCTTTGAGCTCTTTATATATCCAAGAATGACCTTAAGTTTCTGATCTTCTGGTCCCAGATAGACCCTACCACTGCTTGCTTTATATAGTACTGGGGATGGTACCCAGGACTTCCTGAAAGCTGGGTAAGTACTCTTCCAATTGAACCACATCAGTAGTCTTTGTCATAAAAATTACTATGAGGTCTTGGAAAATTTTGTGTCAGACCTTATTTAGGTTCAGACTGGAGGTGAACATGGTAATCTGCACAAATCTAGTTTCTGTGTCACTTTCACTGTTGAGTGGTGATTGACTTGAGCCTTATCTTTCACGACCTCTTATTTCTATAAATAAAAATATTAAATGATCCCTCCTACAGACTTCATGTGGATTAAAAATGATAAACTTTCTGAATTTATAACTCAGAGACTTAGAATAATGTATCATAACCCACCATTTAGATATATGAAGATGTCAGTCTCATAGCAGAAAGACTTCCCAAGACTGAGCTAAATGTTAAGGGCACTATTTACATTTGCTTTTCTAAGATCAAAAGAAGACAGTTCTTCTCCCCATATCTCTTTTTATTTGTATATCTATCTGTCTATCTGACTGTCTCTGCCTCTCTTTAGCTATCTCTTTGTATACTGTATGTGTTTAAATATGTGTGTTCATATGTGTGTGGACACACGTGGTTGTTTATAGCTGGTATCTTTAATTGACTTTCTCTCTATTTACTTCATCAAGGTCTCTCACTAGACCTGGAATTTGCCAGTTTGTCTATCTATAAGTCTTTTTAGTGACCATATGTATCTGACTTATGAATACTGGAATTACAGATGTGTCTCCATACCTACTGAGGTTTTTCATATAGATTATGAAAATTTAAACTCTGACACCCACACCTACATGCCAAGCTGCTAATCCACTAAATCATCTCCCGTCCTGAAAATAACTCTTTCTAAATGTAAGACTATCTGTCTATTCTTTATATACTCTGGTTCTAGAGGAACTTACAAAAGGAAAGCTTAGGGACATTAGAATTAATTCATATTTTAATTAACACTCATACCCCAAGCCTGTCACAACATAAATGGCACTGTCTCTATTACACACCATAATATGTGGGACCCTTTTGTAGTATGTCAGGTCTCATTCCTACTAACTAAAATAAAAACTATGTTTTTACTCATTCTTTTTTTCAGAAGTTATCTGGTAAATGTTAAGGTTAGAAGGTGATTTTTTAAAGATGGTCTATCAGTTTTACATGGTCTGTGGTCGATGAGCTCTTGAAAGCAAAGCCTGAGAGACTTCATCTCAGGATTGATTCTTGCTATTGATATGTCTCTCCTACCATTATTAAACTAATATAATAATTCCTGTGCATCAGCCCACTATATTAGGCAGATTTTCTGCAGATCAATGAATATGTACTCTTTTGTAGCAATGCTATGTAAAAAATAGATAATTTCTTAATTCCTAATAATGATTCTGTAGAATTCCTAAGTTTATACTAGTAATTATTGAACTCATTATGGAAAGGGATGCAATTAAGACCCTATAAACCTTCATGTGTCAAGAGTTAATTGCAATAAGATAGAAAGCAGACATGTAACAGATTTGTGATTGAGGAAAATATTCCTCTAGGATGTAAAACCATTATCTGATAACTAAATCCCATAAAATAGGAATGAACAGGTGCAAGGACTGAAGATAAAATATTGACTGGGTTATCTATCCAAAACTTCCAGACAGATGATAGGCCTTTTGACAGAAATGTGCTGACTCAGTTTTAAGCTTTTATTTAACCTCTGAAGCTAGTGACAGATAATGAATGCTTAGTTAGGTAACAAGGCTTAATGGAATCACATGTAAACATCTCTGGCATTATTTCTTATTCATTTTATGATTTGAATTTAACTTTGAACTTGTAAAATTTTGAGGATGCTTGGAATACCATGTGATCATGTATCCTAAGAAAAATATGAGGACTGAGAACCAGGCAGACAGATTACAGATGAGAAACTCTTTTCAAAAGGTTTGTAACATTCTGCAGCAAAGTCGAGCTGGCAGAACTTAGCATGTGAGGAGTACCTGCAGAGAAAAGAGCAAAGAGCCTCTTTCCTTAATCACTCATTGTTTAACAATAGGGTAGCTGCTATTCTCTGAATAATTTACAGACAAGACAGGTAAAGGTTATTTTATAAAAAGCAACCTTTACTCTCACATAACCGCAGTTTGACCCCCATGCCAATGCTCTTACCCTTCTCATGCCATCCAGAGAGAACATCCTGCTGGGGCTAGTCCCTGACACTTTCTGAAAAGCTACATACAAAAAAATGAGTGTGTCATAAACCTCTGACTAACACTTTGCTGTCATGTAACTTCTCCTTTACTCTGATAAAATCACTTCTCTTTTAATCTGATAAAAAAAAGTAAATTAGAGGAGGAAGAGTTTATTTTGAATCATAATTCAAAGCTATAATAGAGCAATGTGGGAACCATGGTAGGTGAAGAGTGAAGTATCTGATCACATTGTGTCCACAATCAGGAAGCAGAGATTGATTAGTGCTTTTGCCTGGCTAGCTTTGTTCTTTTAATACAATCCAGTATTCAAGCTCAGGGAATGCTGCCACCAATAGTAAACGAGCATTCTTACCTCAGTAATCTAATCAAGAAAGTCCTCCATATGCACAGTATAACCTAAGCTAAGTCTTCACTGTAGTGCTTAGAGGCTTGATTCAAAGTGATTCTAATTCCTGTCAAGATGATAACTAACAATAACCAATACCCTCTCTACCCCAAAGGAGATATACACTGACCACAGAACTGAAAGATCAGCACATTTATCTGAATTTTGCTGATTTCAGTAATAGATCTTGAAATCAGTAAGAATATGACATTTAGTTTTAAAAAGATGTTTGAGAAGAAGAGAGATAGAGAAACAGAGAGAGAGGGGGGCTAGTGAGAGAGATGGAGACAGGGAGAAAGATTGAGAGAGACAGAGACAGACACCGAGACAAAGACCTAGAGACATAAAAAGAGAGAAAGAGAGACAGAAAAGACACAGAGAGACAGAGACATTAAAATACATAAATAGAGAGAAGGGAGAAATGTTTGAAATAATTTATAAGTGTTAGTGTAATAAGGTCAGTGTAAGAAGTTAACAAAATACAGGAAATGCTAGAGAACAGACTCATTCACAGTGTATCTGTAGGAACCACCTGGGTATCTTTCTAAGGATAAATCATCCTCACAGTGCAGAATCCTGGCACTGACTTCAGCCAAATGATGGAGCTGAATATCCTCCAAGTGAAACAGCCTAACACCATACTTCTGCTGATAGGAGTTATCAAGGTCATACAGGGCCCATGAGGTTCACTTGCCAGTGTCCTAACAGTAAGTAAGGAATCAAAACTACCACAGAGGACATTTGAATAGCATTTGACACTCTCCACAAAAGTCTATATCATGGAAGTCAATCGTGAAGTTCAATTTTTATTTTTATCTTGACTAGTTATGAAGAACCTAGATAATTAAGAAGGGAATACTGGCTTGGAATGAAAGTACAGTATCTCCTATACTGGTGTCACAGACAGAATGAAAGTGAAGGAGAAAATTTAATAGTTGTGCTTGTTTGTGTGCTACTTCCAAGCTGCACTGCTACACACAGACTTTCCTGCACAAGCAGCTTTGTTACTTCTCTCTTTTGAACAGAAAATATGTTTATATGGCTAAATTCTATTATCATATGGGAATCCCCAAGCAAATCAACAGCCTTTAGACAAGAAGTCTATGACCTTACTCCTTCTAGTGCTGATATTTTATCTCTGTACTTTATTTGTTCAGTAACATCAGTCATCAAATTTTTTATATTCAAAGAGGCTTTCTAATAAGGACTTGAAAATCTGCATAGTGCTGAGACTCCAAGCAACTATGTGTTCATCTTCCTCATCATTGTACTAACAGGCATTGATGTCTATTTTTGTGAAATCATTCTTGAGGGCAATTATGTATTGCTGGTCTCAGAGATATCATTGGATCCTACACTCTCACCCACAAACCAGAACAGCAAAGACTTTGACATGTTTCAGGTCAAATTGTGGTCCATGTGGGCCATTAGCAATGATTGTTGTGTGTCTTGGCATACACATGACAAAATGAACCTTAGGAAGTAAATGTCATCCTGGTATCCAAATGTAAGTCATGAAGGTAGGAGCTTGGGGCAGCTGGTCCCATTGTGTCTACAGTCAGGAAGCAGAAAGAGAGTGACTTTGATCACAAGTTCCCTTGATTCTTAGTATTCAGTCCAACCCCCAAGCACCATAGCTGCTTATGGCACATCTTCTTTACAGAGTCTGTGGCATGTAAACAGTCGTCAGCAAGTGGATGACAAGTTGAAGCATAATATGTACCCCCATGAAGCTTTTCTTAAACAAGCCCACCTTTGTTTTCATTACTCCTACTATTATTCCTACACTATTGCAGGAATAGTTGGAGAATGACAGATGCTGAACTAGAGAAATCTGATCAATCCCCTCATTTAATTTTACTTAACTTTTACATACAACCATTGAAGTAAATAACTGTCATTTATACCCATGAAGAAGTTGAACATTATAGATATAAGTACTTTGGCAAGACATGATAGCTAGAAAACATCTATATAAATATATAAAGTAAATATAAGTGATTGAGTGGAATTGCTTTAAGGGCTGGATGACTTTATTCTTGTGCTACACATGGGTCTTTGTTCATGGTTACTAACAGTGAAGAGGAAACAAGGCAAAATATTGATTTATTTATGTTGGTTTCTCCTGTCCCCTAGAACCAAGGACACTTCATTTATCTGTTCAGCAAAATACTATATAGAAGTCCAGTAATGATATCCCTGTGCTAAAGGCGTAAGACATGTCTACTTAGCTGTTGAGGGATAAATAAAGTAGGGAGCTTAATAAGTGTTCAATGCTAGGGAGATTGTGTTACAGAACTATGCTTCAATTCCTAAAAATATATGCAGAAGTTATTCTTTTCATTTCTGATGGAAAAATATCAAAAGCAACTTAAGAAGGAAGGCTTTATTTTGCCTCAGAGCTCAAGGGTACAGTCTTGGTAGGAAATTCATGACAACACAAGATTGACAAGCTAGTTACATCATGGCCACATCAATAAGCAAAAAAGTAAAAAAGAAAGAATGCTGATTGATTCTCCATCCTTTTCCTTTTGTTTTCTTCCAGGAACACAGTTAATGAAATAGCACCTCTACTTTAGGATGGGTCTACCTACCTTAGTTAATGTAACTTCAAACTCTTACAGAGACATGCACAGATCTGGGTCTCCTAGATGATTCTCATTTGACAAGTTCCCAATCAATAGTAACCATTATAGCATGTTGAACATAGTGTTTCTGACTCATGTTCACATTTACTGAATAAACGGCACTGAGAAAAGAACTAGAAAATCACATTTTCAACTCCCCTCTCAGCTCATGCTTTATAGATAATTGAGCATTAAGAACCTGGTCTTTGAGCCGGGTGGTGGTGGCGCATACCTTTAAACCCAGCACTTGGGAGGCAGAGGCAGGCAGATTTCTGAGTTCGAGGCCAGCCTGGTCTACATAGTGAGTTCCAGGACAGCCGGGACTATACAGAGAAATCCTGTTTCAAAAAAAAGAATCCCAGGAACCCTGGAAGGAGATATGACCATAGTCATCTTATAGGAGAAGAAAGTGGTAGGGAGGAATGTACAGAGGAAACTGGAGACTTCTTCTCTTTTCTGTCCTATCAGAGGGTCTAGTGACTCATGAAATGAACAGTACAGTTGAATGTCCAACGTTAGGGCACAGAGCCATTCTGTATGTCGGTCTCACTGTGAAACTGAGCATCACAGTCACAGCCTGACAATTTTCATGGTAGATTCAACGTATTCAGCACATGAAATTCCTGTACCTTCATCATTAAAAGAGAGAGGATGCATATTCTTCACACAGGTGGTAGGAAACAGTGTCATCTCTACTGTGAAATGCAGAACCTGTCACGTCAGTCCAGTGGCTGCTCTGTATAACAGTTGTTTCTATTTCAAAATCAGCTCAGGGGCTGGTGACAATGAGCAGTAGATAAACAGTATCTGTTGGCCAAGCTGAGGACCTGACTTTAAATATCTATTACCCACATAAAAAGCTATACATGGCCACCACTCTCTAAAACCCAAGGATTGTGAAGGACAGAGTCAAAGAGGGATATGGGGCCTTTCTAATCACCAGTTTATTTCTAAGTTCAAGAGAGACCCTTTCACACCTGTTGTCTTTTTCTGATCTCTGGGTCTACTTAGGGTGACATAGCCTCACACACATGTGTATGTATACACCATATACACATATATCGTATACACATACCCATCCCTCACATATATACAAAATATAGCTCAAAAGGCAGCTATTCAAGGACACATTAAATAACCATGGTTCTCAGTCCTCTTGTACACCTTTCCCCAGTCCCTTCTTCCTGTGCTCCATGCCTTCAATGGCTCTACAATCTATTTTTCATACTGAGTCTAAAATATCTGTGTACTTCACCTGCATTCTCTGAAAAAAAATTATTTTGAAGATAAGAATAGATATATTACCTTTGTGATTTTGGTGCTCAAATTGTCAATATTAGAATATCATTTGTGTGAATTGATAGAAGGAATGATGTCTACAAAAAATCCATCAAAATGAATGAGAAACTAAGTAAATAAGAATTAATATTCACATAATTTATGGAGAGATTCTCAAAATAGTTTGAGGTTTGGGGAGATAGCTCTGTTGGTAAAATATTCTCTTTGTCAGCACAAATACTAAATTTTCATCAGTAAAAACTGGTAAGAAAGGCCAAGCATTCTGGTGCTGCATGAAGACAAGCAAGACACACCCTGGAGCCATTGAATTAGTGATCACTGGGCTAATGAGAAAAGTGTCTTATTTGTTCAAAAATGAAGGTAGGTAACACTGAAAGGACAACATTCAAGATGTCCTCTGGCCACCACATGAATCACATACACACACACAGACACACACTAGATAAACAAATTTTTTAAATGCTAATTTAATTTAAATATTCAATCTATTTTTATTTATGAGTTTCTTAAGGACAAAAAATGGGTTGATTCACTGTGAGAATGTTGATGCCAAACATGGTCAACATTAAAATGTAATTTGCATGAATTAACTTCTACATAATTGAGTAATGCATGAATAACTTAGCACATCAAAATATTTGAGGAAGCAAATAAACGAGAGCATTGACAAATAGATTAATAAATGAGAGATTAATAAGGAATTTGAGAAATTTGAGGGTTAATAGAAAGGAGAAGCATGAAAGAACTGCAAATCCAATGCTTGAAAATCTCACCATTTGAGGATTCCTCACTTAATTCTTCTCCTCCAGTGTGGCTGAATTAACAGAATACGCTATGTCAATGTATGAAAGGAATTTTTCTGAGCGAAATTCTAAGTATTTTTTAAAATTCTTGGCAATTTGAAGTGCTTGAATTCCAAGTAACGCAACAACTTTATGACTTAAAAATTTTGTTTAATTGTTCAATTTAGCCAGAGATTATGCATAGGCTGCTATTCCAGAGAGACCACTTCAAAGCAGAGGCTTATACACATGTAGATAAGATCCACTGCAGGCCTTAGGCTGAAAGCCCAGCCTTCTGAAGTTATGTGCGGTACATACATTGATTAATAGCATGATGCATTAAAAACCTGCCTTTTCTATCTCATGAGTGGCTGGTTTTAAGCTCTTTGGAAAACACATAATCAGAGAAGTCAAATTGTCCCTTTGAAATGTAAGCCACAATACATATTGGAATAGTATAAAGAAGCAACAGCACTAGTATTATTTCAAACAATTAAACTGCTAGTGAGCTGCGACTCACACATGACCTGTGAATGAATCTCCACTAGTAAATCAACTTTGAATATTCTCCCAGGGTGAGCTAAATTCACTACCCATGATGATACTGATCCTGCTTTCAGGGAGGGTAGATATAGTGAGGAAAGTAATGTCAGATAGAAAGTTAGGAAAAAATAAACTCACAAGAAGGGAAAAGAGCCACTTGCCTTGGAGTCTGCTTGTTGCATCAAGAAGCCAGAACTCCAGTACAATGACAACTACTGAAGGCTTTTCTCTTTTCCTGATGAAAAGCTACAGTTTTCCAAGTCTCTCACCAGAAACACTTTGTAAAACTGAAGTGGCTCCTGATATTAACCTTTCTGATTATAATCACCTCCAAGGATTGTCTACAACCACCGATTACACTTTTCAAAAGAGAAAAGTAGGTAAAGTCTCTTAACAATCCTTTTAGATGTACTCTGCTGGCTACGAAACGAATCTATATAACAATGGTAAAGCACTCAGTAGTTACTCTTTGTGAGAAGCTCATATTGATATCTGGGTGTGTCCCATTCTTTCTCTAAACCACCAATAATAACATTTTTTTTTTACTAAAATAGCATTGCTATGGTCCAATGAGATGGCACATTGGGTAACAACACTTGTTTTGACGTTTAATTTTGGGATGTACATGGGGAAAGGAAAAAATTGACTCCTGAACTTTGTGCTCTGACCCCTCCTCCTTCACAAACACTTATATACAAACAAGTAAAATTGATGTAATGAAAAATTGATGTTACTCCAGACAGACAGAAACAGAGACAGGGAAGAAATAACTATAGTACAGTCTCCAAACTTCCCAGAATTAATTTGATACTTTTTTTAATGTCCAAATATTCAGCATACTTTAACCCTGATTCCAACTTCACTCAAAATAGGAATGGTTCTTTATAAACAGTAATTTGGCTATGGCATATCATTGCTTTCCAGTTCTGTCAATGTAAGTTCCAATCTTCTTGTCATGGTTAACCATATTTGAAGGGTATCAGTGTGAAGATGCGAGAATTGTATTCATCTATTATAATGCTCAAAACTCTATTTACACTTACTGCATCCTTTGAATTATCATATTTTTCCTATTTATTATATTTTCCATAATTATTTTCAGTGAATCAAAAATCAAGAATCATGCTCAATATACTTTAGTTCTGTTTCTTGTGAATAGCTGGCTTGTCCTTGCTTTCAGCTAAACTCATTAACATATAAAAATTAGAGAGTAGCTGTCAAAACAGTAG
Organism: Rhabdomys dilectus; assembly: GCA_019844195.1. Lineage (NCBI taxonomy): Eukaryota > Metazoa > Chordata > Mammalia > Rodentia > Muridae > Rhabdomys > Rhabdomys dilectus. Next base: position 1,521,192 of record JADRCG010000272.1, on the reverse strand, counting down.
TGAAGGGAGATGACATCTTTCTGTCAGTGGTAAGGAGATAGACGCACAGTTCAAGTCAGTCAGTATAATCAGCCAAAGGAGTTCCATTGCTCTTTTAAGGACCTCAGCTTGGACAAAACTGGGTTTTGTAGGTTTGTCATAAGATTTTAGTACTAACTAATATAAAACAAAATTGAAGTTTTATTAACAATATCTATCTCTCACTGTGTCTTTGTCTCTGTCTCTCTGTCTCTCTGTCTCTGTCTCTCTCTTTCTGTGTGTGTGTGTGTGTGTACATTTACACATAGCATCATGGGCACAGGTGTGTATGCACATGTGGTGGCAATAGGCAGATAGGGTTTTTGTTTTTCATAGTAAGTATTCACTGAATCTATACTGATTGATCAGTTATATTGGTAAGGCAATGAGTTCAAGGGATCTGCTTTTATCTACGTTCCAAGACTGAGATTACACATTTGAATTGTTGCACAGGTTTTTATGTGAGTGGTGGGAATCCTCACTCAGTTTCCATGCTTACATAGCAGGGATATTGCAGATTGAGCTATCCCCAGCACACAATATCAAAATTGTTTATATATTCAGAGTGCCTCATTGTCACTTGTCTAGAGCAATGGCCCAAGACATAGAAATACAGACAATGTAAGACAGTTTGTTCTAGGTCTTCTGTGACACAAATTATTTCACATAAAGCAAGTGCTTCAATTATAGATAGCTGTAATCACTATCTTGTTTACTATTCAGTAGCATTATTATGAAAAATATTCTTGCTCCTTCAATAATAAATGCTTTTCCAGTTAAATATTTGGTATATATTCAATATATAGTCTCATTGCAAGTGACAATTTCTTGACAAAAATACTGTATGTGTAGTGGTATATGTACACATATGCACATGCTTTCACATGTGTATGGAGGCCAGAGTATAACCTTGAATACTGTTTTCTAGGACATACAGTGCCCACCTTGTTTCTTTGAGACCAAGTCTCTGATTGCCCTTCAACTTGCAGATTGAGCTAGACTGGTTGGTTATTGAGTCCTGAGGAGTCACTTGATTTTGTCTTCCCAGGTCCCAGGAGAGCTGGATTTTTACCAGTCTGTTGGAGATCAAAACTAGATCCTTATGCTTGCAAAACAAGTATCTTACCAATTGTGCTGTTTCTTCAGCACCTTGAAAACAGTAATTTTGCAATGATGACTAGGCAACTGATAATTTAAGAAAAACAAGTTTGAGACCTTGGCCTATCTTATTCTTGTCCCAGTCTTCTGTAGAACAATGGAAACTATATACTTTTTCTGTTGTACGTATATGTGTGTGCCTCTATACACACACACACACACACACACACACACACACACATCAGTCTTTTATATCAGTGTTTTCATGTGTATGTATATGTGTTTTTATGTATTTCTGTGTGCTGTGTCTTCACAGAAATGTGCATTCTTGAATGACAGCACATATACATTAGTATGTGTCTGTGTGTATGCTGGAAGTAGATTGCTTGAGGATGAAGTCAGTAGAAAGATGCCGGCACAAAAGTGTATTACAAATACCATGACTTACTTTGACTGTTAATACATTTGTCCAACACTGTACACACACTCGAAGTGTAAGGAAAAAGAGACGCCATGAGTGTCTTCTTCTAATGTTCCTAATCACATTCATTTTCCTTGTACTGTCAGACAGGTGTGGCAGCAATGAGGAAGTCACAGGCACTGAATTAATTTCAGGAAGCAATGGTAACAATGGAGCACAAACTGTGCTTACAGTTCTTCCTTGCTGTCAGTATCTGAAATGATAACCCATTACCTCAGTCACATTATACAAATACAGCTAGAAATATTGGGGAGACCATAATCACAATTCTCTACCTACTCCATTATGCATGCTTTGATGTGTTTTAATAAAAACAGAGGCTGCTGGCAAGCAGAGAGAATTGGAACATCATAATAGCCAAGGAGTAAGATTGGAAGACTATAAATGTAGCTTAGAAATGGATTAGGAACTGTTTGAGAATGGAAAACAAGTTTCGACTTAAAAATTCACCTAAATATTTTCTGTAAATTTCTTGTAATTTTTGTCTATTATCCAACACATGTGAAACTGCAATTGGTTCTACTGAGATAGGAAGATAATGTGCTTTGAAAATGACTTTTTCATAAATGATTTGCATATAAATATGCAATTTACTTTTAACAGTAAAATTGTGCAACTGGGAAATAAATATATTTTAATAGTTGGCCAAGTATCTGTTAACATTAAAAATTCACTAACTGACTACACACTGAATTCTAAGAAAGGTGTTTTAAAAGTGGACACATTTACTACAATCTGAGACCTAAGGAGAACTTCGCTTTATCCTGATAAGTTTTATCAAGAAAGCATCCCTCCAGATTCCTAGAGTCTTAGAAATAGCATAGCCATTTAGAACAGGTGAAGACATTATTGTTTTATCTGTTTGTTGAAAATGGATATATACCTTTCAATCATGTAGACAGCCATGAGATTAAGTGAGGGTTAGAACTACAATCACTATATAACATTAGATGACTGTTTTAAGCCTGCCTATTTTAGAAGAATTGAGATTTCATGTGGGTGAGGGTTAATATCTAACAGCAACACTGACAGGTTCTAGAGTCACCTAGTGTTTGGGCACACCAAACATACATATGTCTGATGGCTAGTCATTTGTCTTCAACAGGCCAAAGCTACTCTACTCTCATAATACATGCTTCAGCTTCAGCTGTATGTTCTTTAAAACATCCCTGCATATCTATTCCTACTATGTAAAAATTCTCTTCTCTCTCTTTCTCTCTCTTTCTCTCTCTCTCTCTCTCTCATGTCTATTTATTATAGATCTGTAATAAAATTCTCTTTAAAACCCAGAATTTCTTGCAGCTGTATTTCTTTTTTGAAATCTTAAGACAAAAACCTGAAATCAACTAGCTCTGGATACTTTTGGTATTAGTTCCATTCTGGTACCCCAGTCCCCCTAACTAAGATAACTAAGAACACATAAATACTGAAAAAAAACGCATATATATTCAGAAGCATGATAGTGATCAGAGGTACAGACAGAGAAAATACCATGGATAAAACTGACACCTAATAAGAGGACTACTATTAAACCTCGGAATGACTGGCATCTTTCCATACAAAATTTGACAACTGGAGATGGGTCAGAAAATCAGATTTGGTGAGTAGTTTTCTGGCTTCCCAAATTGCAAAATCTCTGAAAAAATCAACCTTAAAAAAATTCAATTCCAGACTTCCGGTCTGGGCCCGAGAACTGAGCGGGATCACCAGTGGCATCTCTGTACCCAACCTCACAAAACCTAGATGAAACGGGGCTACCAGGAGCTCTAACCCGGGCAGTATCTAAGTATATATGTTTATACAAATATTGATAAATAAAGTGTTTTAAATTTGAAAAAAAATTCAATTCCTATCTCAGGTTAGTGGCATTTGTAAAGACAGCCAGTATAAATTCTATTGTTCAGGTCACACTTTTTGTATGGATTTGTTACATATTTCACAGCATCACAAGTCAATCAAATGTAACAATATGAAAGATTTAATATTTCTCAAATAAGGTGGCATCCTTGTCCATTGTTATTGAAATTCCAATGTGCAATCATCTAAACTATAAACTCTGTATTAAATTAGTTGTACTGTCCCAACATGGAATCTATCCATTTCAGTGATGGAGAAATTTTCAGAGTAATTTGCCTTGAATTTTGCTGGTAGGAATAAAAGAGATATCTGTAAACTCTAATTAATTCTCTGAAATGTCAAACTCAGTAGTTGGCAACCCTCCTGGACACATTCGACAGCTGCAGCTGTTACCCAATAGGTATTTGTCTCCTTTACCTTCTCTTGTAGCCAAACTGCCTGTTTTTTGGAAAGCATAGAACAGGGCCAATTTGCACCTTAGAAAGCTTAGGAAAAGCACATTTAGTGAATTAGAATCCCGCAAGTATAGAAGCAGAGAAAGGCAGATAGGACAGGGGGTTGTGGGGGCAGGGTTGGGGGGACCGGGAAAGAGAACATTTGAAATGTAAATAAAGAAAATATCCAATAATAATAATAAAAAAAAACCCAAAGTGAGTCTTTAGTGTATATTGACCATCTTGTCCCATCTCAAAAGTTTAGATAAATTCTGCAGATATCACAGGCTTAGATCATGCACATAGGTATGTTTATCTTTTTTTAATAAGAATATTTTAAGACAAATCATATTATACAATTAATTTTGACATATATCTTTACATTTTATAGGAAGTATTCATAGGCATGTAAAATCTGCAATTCATTTGTTTCTTGTCTTTTGCCTGTAACTACAAGGATATCCAGAATATTATTGTCTTAAACCAAAAAGTGTAGGTTAAAAAATTTTTCATGATGTTGCTGTATTTCTTATTAATTCACTCTACAGATACTGGGTTTCTGTGAAGTGCAACGCATTTGCTGTACCTGGAGATTTTACACTAATGATTTTACTTTCCTCACAGAGTATGTTGGCCCATACTTTGCATTCTCAGAACTCCCCAACACTTGTTCAAATAGGACCTTTTCAACTAGGTGCACACAAATTGCTCTATTAAACGTTAACCTGATGCCCCATCCTTCCCCTGAAACCTTGAATCTCCTGTTTCAGCCATATCTTGACCATTTAACAATATCGATTTTGAGCATTATATATACTTTATTTATTAAGCATACTGTTTATTTTCAGTTTTCCCAACTTGATGTATATTAGTTATTCTCATACTTCTGTTTATGGACTATATTGTTTTCTGCCCAGTCAATTAATATGTAAAGTGTTGAAGCTAATACCTAGCATAAGAATGTTTAAAACTATATACTGTACATTTGCACTTGTTATGTTGAATAGAACACTCAAAATTTGAGAAAATATCAAAGATAGAAATAAAAATTTGGAGTTAAAAAAATAAAATTCCCCATGGTAGGATAGAATTTTTGTACTTATAAATGAAGAACTCATGTGTAAGTTATGTTTTTAATAGAATCAAGACACATTGGGAAGCTCAGTCCTAGATTAAGATGTTGAAAAGGAACAACAACCAAGAACAGCAGAAAACAAGACAATTTTTTTAAAACAAATATGTTCTTTATTGTGTACTTGAATATATAAGTTTTAGATACTGGGACTTCATATTGCATATTTAGAAATCCACCAGAGCTAAGAACTCAAGCAATTATAGAGAATGTGTGTTAGGGCTTCAGAGGGAACAGCTGCTTTTTCTACATGCTGCACAGAAGCACTTTTCAAGTTATGTACTTGTTTATCTTTTCACTTTTAAATATTAAACATGAAGCACCCCCTTCTCTCATGTCTCTTTATGGTCCTTTCTACGGATAACTCAAACCCAAATCATAATATGTTAATCATACAGAAGCAAATCAAATTGTCTTTCCCCCATTTTCCTCCTCACTTCACGTCCACCCTTGAAGATCCAACCAACAGTGGCAGGTGTCACACCTGTGGAAAGGGCTTACTACACCCCAGCATGAGAGGGCAGGAGAGTCTCAGAAGGGACATTAGTAGTCCTGGAACCTTAAGTTGGGACAGCCAATTCTCCAGAGAGCCTAAGCACTTACAGACCAGATGGCCTCCTCATTACATCATCAGACACCCAGAACAGGAAAAATAGGCCTGTGTACTAAAAATGCCTGCTACATGAAGTCTCTCATGAATTCTCATGGTCTACGGATCTCCAGCTTTGTAGAGCAAGATGAAAAGATGAAAGAAAATGGAAAAGAAGTTTGTTTTTCAAAAACCCATGTAAAGCATGTTGGTGTGAAGAACCTCAACTGCTGGGCCAGTATCAACTGAGGAGCCATTATTCTTTCCAGCATTCTTCAGAGTTGTGACCAAGAAGTTGTAAACAAAGTAAAAACTGGACTGAAAATCCTGATTTCTAACTTGGATAAAACATGACCATTTCTATTCCTGCTGTAAGGAAACTGACTACAAAGTAACTAGCATATAGCCACTATAGGAAGGACTATAGAAAATAAAATAACTAGCTAACTAACACATTCTACAGCCAGTATTTTGATCTTTGCATTCAGTTAGAAGAATGCAGAACTTGCCTTGTCATCATTTTTATAGTGGTTCCATTGCATCCTGTCTGTAACATCTCAGGGTCCTGTCTTGAGTTCACTGACACATGAATGTCCATGTTGTAATTCGGCATGACCTTAGTGCTTTGGACAGTATCTGGGTAGAAAGATCTCTATATATATATGCTGCCTCACTACAGAGGAGGTCAGGTCACAAATATTCAGTGAGATATAAGGAGTCTGATTTTGGTCCTCTATTACACAGCACATACTGCATTACTGAATAACAGGGCTTGAAACTAAATGAATGCCGCCTCCTCCTTGTGTGTGTGTGTGTGTGTGTGTGTGTGTGTGTGTGTGTGTGTAATAGAGAGGGGGTATAGAGTATATACTTACATACCAATCTCCCAATTAAAGACAGTCAATCTTTTTAGAACTGCATATCAAGCTAAATATTTAAAAGCCTACATCAATGTTTGGCACCATGGAATTGTATTAAAAATACATTAGCCATTAAATGACATTTTAGTACATTTATTTTATTTGTAGAGAGGGAACACGTGCACTGTTTTGAATCTGTAGAAGTCAGTGGGAATCTTATTGGAGTTAGTTCTCTACTTCCACCATGTGGGGTCTAGAGAATAATCTCAGGTCATCAGGCTTGGCACCAAGTTCCTTTACCTGATCAACCTGTGGGATCCTCAGATGACATTTGTTAATCTATATAGCTGATTTATGAAGAAGGTACATACACTCAGGATATTCCATAGAAAACAGACTCTCGGCCGGGCAGTGGTGGCGCACACCTTTAATCCTAGCACTTGGGAGGCAGAATCAGGCGAATTTCTGAGTTCAAAGCCAGCCTGGTCTAGAGTGAGTTCCAGGACAGCCAAGGCTACAGAGAGAAACCCTGTCTTGAAAAACCAAAAAAAAAAAAAAAACAAAAAAAAACAGAGTCTCTCTCTCTCTCTCTCTCTCTCTCTCTCTCTCTCTCTCTCTCTCTCTCTCTCGTCTCTCATGATGACGATGGTGATGGTATCAGTGGTGATGGTGGACTGATGGTGGTGGTGGTAATTTTCAAGGGAACTACAATTCCCAGAAAAAGTAACTATACCTACATTGAATAATGTACAAAGCTGATTTACTGATTAAAAATATGGTGATTTCTTGAGCAATTATGACCTACTGAACAGGAGTTTATTGTCACAGTCTGTGTCTAACCTAACATTCTTATGACTCTCTGGATATTTTTCTTGAAATATTTGAAGAGATCACTAAGTTTTATGAACCCAAAGGGTAAGAATGTCATCAGATAGTATGTGAGGCTCAGACCAAAGGTATTCCTGCTTTACTTAAATCCACCCATCTGTTGTTTGCCTGGCATATATAAAAATATTTTGGCTTATACTGGTCACAATAAAAGCTTCATGAAACCATCAGCATGATGAAATATGGAATTTGTGGTAACCTAAATCCACATTCTCAGGCCATGGTCACACTGTAGAATAAACTATGTTTTCATGCTTTTGAGGTAGAAGCCATTTTTTTTTAAACGTTCTCACTAGCTGACCAAACATACCTATGATCTGTGATCCTCTCAGCTCCTTGGTGTGTGATCATCATCTTCCCATTCTATTGATGAATCACTGAAGCTCAAAATGGCAGAACTCAGTGGGATACTCAGTCTCTAGAACCATCTATGGATGGAGGTTCCTTTTGTGAATCAGGACTTCCCACTGACTTTTATGCCTTGTGGTTGTGTTTATTTGTTTTGTTTCCCATCTCAATTTCATTCAGTTGGGTTTTATTGGAGAAGATGTTCCTTGGAAATATTATAGAGAACATGTGGTAATTCATTCCTGTTTCAGGGAATAGTGTCCTGACACCCAAGTCCCCTCTACTTTTTGGCTTGAAAATAACTAAGATAACTCCTAGTATATTTTAACACACCATATTTCCCTCATGAAGGAAGTCCTCTAAGTTTTTGTATACTTAGATGTGCCTTTCCAAAAGCTCCCTTTTATCTCATACCACCTGTTATCCAGGTTAAGAATTCTTATAAAACATGTATCTTACCAGTAATATTGCAGTACACCTTGAGTGATCCTAGTGGCCCGCTGTTATCAGAGTCAACATAGAAGAATCTAGCTGTGTTCCCTCTGTGTCTGTATACCTCACAGGATTGCTCATAGATGGCTGGAAAGACACAAAGGCAAACTCTATTTGGTTTTTAGATCCCTCTGAATGAGTAAGTAGCTCATACTTTAGCTTACTTCTCATACTTCTTCCTTTCCTTTCTGTACAGCCCCAAGAGCCTTTACAGCTCAGCATTCTAGTATTTTTGCAGACTTGTACCTTATTTTAGTTTCATTTCTGTTGCTGATTTCTGTTGCTGTAGAAATTCCTGGACAAGAATGTAACTTATGTGAGAATGAGCTTATTTTAGCTTACAACTGTAGGTCACAAACCATCATTGTAGAAAAACCACAGTTTCAAGGACCTGAAGCAGCTAGTCACATCACATCCGCAGCTGTATAGTCTCAGTGTCTCTCTCTCAGTGTCTCTCTCTCTCTCTCAGTGTCTCTCTCTCTCAGTGTCTCTCTCTCTCAGTGTCTCTCTCTCTCTCTCTCTCTCTCTCTCTCTCTCTCTCTCTCTCTTTCTCTCTCTTATTTTTTTAACAGAGGCAAGAAACACCAGCTCCTCTTCAGAGGGACTATTTGTATAGTAATGGAGGCTCATTAAACAAAAACAGGCAGATGTCTGTAAGTTTGGGGATATCCTGTTCTACACAGAGAACTCTACATCAGCCAATGTAACACAGTGAAACCCAATTCCAATAGGAAAAAAGGAGAGTAGAACATCTGGCCGAGATGCAACTTAACAGAGTGGTTGGGACAGGTTAGTCCCTTGGCTTTGGGACTGAGTTCACCTTAAGATATACTAAGGACATGTAAAGAATACCTGTACCTCTACTGAGATAATTCACAGAACTGCTGTTTTTTGTTGCTGTTGTTGTTTTGTTTTTTGTAATTCCTCTGATCTAAGCCATCATGAGGTTCAGTTGAGCATAGCTCAGGTTCTGAATCCTTATAATCCTTTTTTGCTGCACAAACAACTGGGGATCCACGAGGAGGAATGTAACACTGGACCCAGTCATAGAGTGGAAACCAAGATCAAATTACAAGTGAATCGCAGACATAGGTATTAAATTGTGGAAGGCATGGGCATTATTGAGGAAATGAAGACTTGGTTCTTTATAAATTAGAAGCAAAGATACTATCAATTATTCAAATTAATAAATAGCAAAACAAAGTAGCTAAACATACTTATAATAAAATGAAGGAAAAAGAAGAAATAAATGTTAATGAAAAACATGATATCAAATGGAAACAAACATTAATATCAGGAAATATTAATATAAAGTCACAAAATGGAGAGAAGACCCAGAAGCAGGAAATGACCCATAGGAGAATCACAGTACATTCTTATGTGGAGAAACTGAGTCCCTAGAACAAAATAAAAAGGAAGTTGTCGGTAGGGCTTGAGAGATGACTATACTGGAGTGCTTGCCATATAGGCATGAGGACCTAAGCCAGATTCCTAGAATCAATATATAAAGCTGTGTGTGCCAGTGTGTTCCTGAAATCCCAGCTTAATGGAAGAGCTCCAGGTTCTATGTAAGACCCTATATCAAATATAAAGTGGAGAGTAACTACATAAGATATCCAACATTGACCTCCACATGCACATATGATTTCACATGCAAGCATATCCATGAACAGGAAACATGCCATATTACTGGAAGTTTGGCGGAATCTCTTTTGGTCAACAGATGATACTAGGGAAATAAATATCTTCTCTTCTGGTTCTTAGCTCCCTTAATAGAATAATTTAATAACAGACTTAATTGAAAGTTTGAAAATAATTTTACTAGAACTTAATAGAAAATTCACAATGCAGTCAAAGTGGAAGATCTCAGTAGATGCTCGGAAGAGAAAATGGAAAAAATAAATAATAATAATAATAATAAAGTTGAGTTAAACAAACATAGAAGTAAACTACAGTGTGGCAGGTAGCCATATGATAAGAAGCAGAGTTTCACAGAAAGAATAGGAAAGCTGGATACCAGGGAAAGTATTTTAGGCTCTGATCAACATCTGATAGAGAAAGACAGATTAGAAGAAAGAGGGACACAAAATTTCTCACAGACCCAGAAAAACCTTCAGGCACCTCAATAGAACTACACTAGGGTTTGGGATTGTAGAAAGGGGAACATTACCTAAATAAAGAAACAATACCTCCTTTTCTCTCTTTAACATAGCTTAAGAACCTGCCTTCCTGATGTCCCATGGCCAGATATTCAGCCAGCCCTACTATGCTAACTCTTGACAAGACAATGGTATATCTTCAGCAAAAAGTAGATTCCATTTGAATGCACACAAAGATTCTTTGGAGGTATCAAAATTTGTTTATATTAAAAAACAGCAACCAGTAAACTCTGCATTGCTGTTGAAAGGTGGCACACCAAGGATCTTGAGGATAAATTGTAACACAAACAGGGCAGATAGATAGTGTGAGCAGGCAGAGCAGATTGATCAATGTTTTTATATATGAGGGAAATAGTCTGAGTACTGTTCTGGCAGATAATTTATTACCTAAGGTACAATTTCAAATGTACTTGTGATGTTCTCTCTCATTAGAGATAATGGTAACATTCAGACAATATAGTGGTTTTACTTAGACCTCACTGTTTCAAGTGCCAAGGTCAGAGCTATATAGTTTTGCAGCTTCACCATTTATATTCCTTCTGTAAATCTTTGGAAACAAATATAAAGCCTAGTACATGTGTTTGTGTGTGTGTTTATGTGTGTGTGTGTGTGTGTGTGTGTGTGTGTGTGTGTGTGTATGTGTGTGTGTGTGTGTGTATACACATTTCTGTGTGCATGTACTAGCCAGAGATTGACATCAGGTATCTTTCTATATCATTCTCTTTACTGCTGCCTACTCTCATTTTAAATTTGATGTGGACATGTCATGGATGAAGTACATGTGAGGTCAGAGGAATTCTTGGTGAAGTTGCTTCTCTTCTTCCATCTCATAGGTATTAGGTATTTAACTCAGGTTGTTAGACTTATTGGCAATCATCTTAACCCTGTGATCATCTTCTCAGCTTTTGAATCTTGTTTTTTTGAGACTGAACATGAAGCTCACCAATTTGGCTAGACTGGATTGCCAGTGAGCCCCAGAGATGCATCTGCCTCTGCCTCCCAAACACTGGGATTACAAGTTCAGGTCACTATGCCTGACTCTTGATATTGAGTGGTAGAATTTAAGACTCAATTGCTCATGTTAACATGGCAAGCTTCTTACCTACTGAACCATTTTTTTTGATTCTCAGTATGTATTTTTAAGGCCTTAAAATGTTACAATTTTTCTTAGCATGTCTAGCATTATTACACAACTCTATATACATACACAAGAATGTTCACAACAATAATTAATTTTAAGAGGCTATGAATTTGAAAAAGAGCAAGGAAGATATATGTGAAGGTCTGGATGAAGAAAAGGGATAAGATAAATGATACAATTATCGTCTCATGAAATAAACAAAATAATTTTTAAATTGTTTCAATGAGATGTTTCTTCTTCCTTATGGTTTTCTGTGTAGTAGAGGATTTACTCCATGATTGCAATCAGTTACACATCTACATGCGTTGCCTGAGGAGACAAATAAGAAAATTAATTCTGTTACCAAGTTAATGTTTATGAAGTTATTAAGTGTTTGTGAAGCATTATATTTAGCAGCTATTTATTTAATTAAGTTTATCAAACCCAGAATGTACTAGATTTGAGACTTTGTCTTTTTGACAACAAAGAAAAAAAAGTGTTAAATGAGAATCACAAAATTCACTTAAAAACTTTCAGGGAATCACATTGGAATAAGCAGAGCTTTTGATTTCTGAGGCTACAAATAGATGTTACAAGGCATGGTGAAATGTCAGTTTGTGATATTAGACCACAAAGAAGGAGTCAGAAGGTGCTTCTGTCTCCTGGGTTACAGTGTATCAAAGGCAGCATGCCGGCCAGGTGCCTCCTGGTGACTTGGAAAATGGAAAGACTGGTACCTATTGTCAGCTCCTACTCTACAAAACTTTTTTATACTTCATTGCCACTCTTGAAATCAGATATAAATTGCAGTCTGTAGCAACAGTTCATATATAGAGAGACTATATATAATATATAGTCTATACTATAGACTGTATACATACTACATATGGACAGCCTTATGTATAAAATGTCTGATACCTAAAAGGACATCCTGAAATTCTACAGTGCAACAAGTCAGTCTATGAAACACACAGTAAGCAATCTTAATAATGTGCTGTGGCTAAAACATGAATATGAAACCATAGGGTATAAAAATGCATTTTAGTTGTCCTTATCTAAAGGAAGTCCAGTCTATTAGGAACATGAAAGCAAATGAACCTTATCTTGATGCTGGACTGAGATGAATGTCAGTGGGCATGGCTTCACTGTCAGTGTCCTTCTGACTACATTAATTAGTGGCACCCAAGCTTGCCACAGTCCTTGAAAGCCATGGTTTCAATGGTGATCTATGACATCAGACTAAAAATACTACTCTAAAACTTGCTTCACAAGAGATTCAGTTTAGACTGGAGAGGGCTCAGGCATTGAGAGCATGATCTGCTTTGCAGTGGCCCTGGGTTTGGTTCCTAGAACCCACAATGCACAGCTTCCAGTGACTCATATCACCAGTGTCAGAACCTCTGACACTCTTTTAGCCTCTGCATCCAAGAGGTGGCATACCCTAGTCAAAATAAATACCAGCTGCTGTCAGATGTCAAAAGGCTTTTTTATTCTTTTGTCATCTTAACTTTTGTGTTTCCGGGGAATTTTATTTACTTCCAGAGAAACAACAATAAAGAATTCTGTCCATCAAGATCACTTTACATATCACCCCCTGAACAGACATGAGTCTGGCAAATCATTTTGCCATTTCATGCCTTTCTAAAAGCGATCTTTGGAGGCTGACAGCTCTGAGTTTGACATCAGGATGACTGATAAAGATGGGATGTCTCAGAAACAGACATGGTTTTAAAGGGACCTAAAACAAGCTTCTTTAGTACTGTTTGGGGCTAATAGTATTTAAGTAAAAACAAATAAACCAAACAACATTTATAAACAACAACAGCAAAAACAGACTCAAGGACTTAGGAGATTTCTCAGTCAGGAAAATGTTTGCCTTGCAATCATAGATATGTGAGTCCTATCCCCTAATCCCACAAAATAAGATTGGAATGGTGGCATTCACCTGGAATCTTAGAACCTGGAATCAGGAGAGGTAGAAGTATGAAAGTGCCTGGGAATCCTTGGCCAGGCAGCCTAGCCAGATCGCTGAGAGTTCTTACCCCGAAAATCAAAGTGAACAATACTTGAAGAAGGACAGTTCAGACTACTCTCTGATTCCACATGTCTTCATATACACTTGTAAGAGATCATAAATAACTCTCTGATACATACCAGTCTAAATGAAACAAATATACACTCCCAGAAAAACTATCTCCTGGCCACTGATTGTCCAAGGTCAGGACACTCATTTGAAAAGCAGCCATATACCACCCACATCTCTACCTAAATAACAAACTCATTTTTCCAGGACATCTCCTGTTAGCTCAGATATAACACTAAAAATATAATAATAAAAATAAAAAAAGAACTTTAACACATCATTTTCTTCTCAAACGTTTGCTTTCTGTAAGTCTACAGAAGCAGACCCTGGTCATTTTTTCTTCTAAAATTGCTTTTCTCTTGTTGCAGATGTTACACAGGCCAGAGATCTGAGTCACTGTTGACATACCTCAGATTGCTGCTTTTCCATATGGTATATAGAGCATATGTTATTGAAGCAGTTCTCTTTGCTTTATTTACTAGTTTCCACTTGTTATAGGGTCAGTGCATGCTAAGGACTCAAGAATATTTGGTGAACATGGCTCTTCTTTAATGTCAGAAACATAATCAAGACTACTGAGAAGATAATGAAGAGAGCCAGAAAAAGCAACTGTGGCTCTTTTTAAAAGGTGAGGCCAAAAATCCAGATGTGGTACTGCATAGTTGTAATCCCAGTGTAAGGAACAAGACGTAAGAAGATACCTGGGACTTGCTGGCAGGCAGCTAGTCAATGATGTGCTCCTGTCTCACAAAACTAGTTTGCCCTCTGACTTCCATACACTGACATTTTTATGCTTACACAGCTTCACCCATATGTTTATCTTCCCACATTCAAGCACACATTTTTATAAAAGAGGTCTGACTGGATGCACAGGTAGTTCCAATGACTTAGGAGGCCGAGGCAGGAGAATTACTCGAGCTGGGGAGTTTCAAGACTTGGAAACAGAAAAGGTGTACTTCTTAAAATGAAAAATACAAATTTATAATGAGGACCAAGCATAATGCAGGAATAACTTAAGATGGACTGCTCTATAGCTAATTGAGGACTTTATATTTGCACATCTCATAATTCAAAATCAAGGTGAATAAAAATGACATAATCTTGTTTCTAATTTAATGCAAAATTATGGTGACAAGATAGCCTTATATGTAGATATTATTGTCATCAAAATATCCATTTTAAGATTACACAGGGTCTAAGAACTTGAGGCAAGGCAGCTTATCCTATCAAGGGTATAGGTAAGCAATGGTGGGTTGGAAACTTATGTCCAATACAGATTCCCAGTCACCATTGTCAGAGAGCTCAGCAAGTTCACAGTTCAGCATCATTCTTTGTCCTGGTATTAGCATGTCTCACCCATTTCTCTGGTGGTCATCATGCTCATTCAGCATCCTTCAGAAAAAACACAAACATGCCCTCTTCCCCATATTTAATACCTGACTGGGATCATGCCTTTTGCCAGTAAGTGGATTCTTCCCTTTCACCTATACATAAGTATGCCTAGTTGTAGACTGCCATAGACACTCAGCATAAAGTTCCTTGACATCCAAATTAAAAAAAAAATACGTTAAAATAAAAAATAAGAAGAATATGATTTAAATAAATTTGTGGTGTACAGAGGTATCTCATTTTTTTTTTATGAAGATACTGTTTTAAAGTCCCATGGGCCCATTCCACAATCTCTTGTCCTTGACAATTATAAGGAATCCCTGTAACATGGGTAATATTGAATTGCTGCTAAAGAATCTCAAATGTTCTACTGCCATAGCCAGGTCCATTATTTGTTTGTTTGTTTGTTTGTTTGTTTGTTAGGCTCAGACACTTTGGTCATCCTGATAAGCCCTTAGAAACCGTGATCATGGGAGTGTTCACGTAATTGGGTTTAATGCCTTACTTTTTCCTTGACTATTTGTGTTTATTGTATTGCTTGTTCTTTGACTATTTGCATCTATTGTATTGCTAGACCCTCAGCCTAGAACTGACCTTAATCAGTTGTAATCAAAATGGTATAAAAGCATAAAGAAGTAGGAGAAATAGAATAGGGAGTTCTATGGAGAGGAAATGGGGAAATGAGGAAATGGGATGACATCTGTATTGTAAATAAATAAAATATCCAATAAAAAATCTTTAAAATAAGATTACACAAGGAGGAATAGAATTGTAGCTTAGTTGATAGAGTACTTGGCTCACATGTTCCCAAGAGAAGCCTGTTCACAATTAGGAGAGAACACTGAGGAACAAGTTCCCACTTCATTCTCAGTTCTTCCGGCAGCTTCCAACTGCACTTGGGTGCCCAAGAGCCTGAGAACTAGATAAGATAGTTCTGCTCCCCTAGGACCTCAGAATACCCTCCTCCATTTCTAGAACAGGGTCCCTTAGCTTCACATAGCCCAACTCATGCCTAGCGCCAGCATGGGGTGAGTGAAGTCAAACTTCCACGCCTCTGCTTCCCCGAGTGGCCCTAACCCCAAGCCCCATGGCTGGGCAGATGCTGAACCCCCCACTTTAACCCAACACAGCTTCTCCTCAGTCTATTCAATCAATTGTATAAAAGTCCTGGAATTGGAATTGCTGACTAAGAGTTCATGTAAATGTCTGAACATACATGTATGCACAATTTTGCATGTATGTGGGAATAGATTTTTATAAATGCAGCATATATGAATGCATATAGCAATGTATAAATACAGAAGTGTGCATGAACATATGGAGACCTGAGGTCAATCTCAGATGTCATTGCTCAGATATCATACTCCCCAGACCTCCAGATCAAGGCCTCTTATTGTCCTGGGTTCGCCAACTCCACCTAAACTGGCTGGTCAATGAGCCAAAGCGTCTTCCTGTTTATGTTTCCAAGCATTGAGATTCCACAGTCACACCAACACTTGACTATTCCCATAGTACATGCGTTCTGGGCAGCAAACACGGGATCTTAAGCTGGAAAGCAAGCACTGTATTTAGTGGAGTATCTTACTTGTATATGAGTTTTATAAACTTATTTTTTAAACCTTATTTTAAGTTCTATTTGTTTTATAAAAGGACACTAAGAAATAATTCCAAACTTTAGACTTATATAAGTTCAGTACAGTGTTAGATCAGAGTCAGCTCCTACCTTTCTTATTTTTTTCCCATGTTTTAAGTTTACCCAGCATGTACTAATAAGCAACTATTGCTTGAAAAAGTTCCAGCCTAGAAAATAGATGGTGAGTATCTAGCCACTTGATATGATACTAACGTTCAATAAGTGATCAAAGTAGTAGGCATCCACCAAACTGTAAGTGTCCTTCCAATATCACATGCAGGAGCCCATGTATACTCCAACCAATAATAATATAACACATTAGTAATGATAAAAGAGAAACCAGACTTTCTATCCTCAAACAAATGGACATATAAACACATACAATGTGATATGGTATGCTGTATGGTTGGGGAATGGAGAAAGCTTAGTTAGCACCTGACACAAAGAAGACCTTGGTATACAGAAAGTGTTCTTAGAGCAATTAGAGCTGAGCTAGAAAAGAATGTAAGATTCATGAGTGGAAAAGCCATCAGGAACTACAAAATTTTTTCTAGTTTTTTTTTTTTTCATTATTTAATTTTGATGAAATGCCCTAACAAAAAAGCAACTTGGTGAAAGGGGAGTTTATTGACATATCGTTCCAAGTTGTTGTCGATCATATAAGAGACGTCCCAGCAGCAAGAGCTTGAAGTGGCTGGCCATATCCAGAATCAAGAACAGAGAGGAATGGACACAAATACGTAGTTTGCTTGCATGCCTGTGCTCAGCTCTGTTTCTCTACTTTTAAATAGTCCAGGACTCCTTGCTTGGGATACGTGCTTTGCAGACTGGACTGTCTTACCACATCAATTAATTATGCCAATCTCCTAGAGACATTCTCACAGAGCAACCAAATTTTAGTTCTCATTAAGTTTCTTCGTATTGGATAGTATATTGTGTCAAATTGAAAATTAAGAATAATTACCACTCGGGGAAAGACCCCAAGGAAAGCATAACCTGTGTAGGTTACTAAGATTACTCCAGTATTCTAAGCAGAAATGAATTGGAACACATTCTCCAATCTTAACATGACCTTCCAAATTCCCAACTGGAGATTCCCGATATATCCCCCTTTGCTGACTGACTAGAGGTTCTTTATTTCCTACTGGAAGATGGAATGAAATGATAAGATAAAAGATGATTGAGACTGTGTGATATAAGAATAATTTCTAGGTTTGAATCATTCTAAGACTGAAAATAATAAATTTTCAGTTAGTGTGGAGTGTAGTCCATCCAAGAAACAATGTCATGAGATGTGGGGGGGAGTTGATTTGATTTTTTTTTTTTTTGGAAAAAATGTAGGTGAAACAAAACAATGATATCAGGTACCAAACTGACTGCTATTTAGCTCCTTCAGCCCACTGTCCCAAAAACACTTGTTCTTAAATTTTTAGCTCAATTGCTCAGAGATTAAACAGGGAACATCTGGCTACAAAGCCTATTTATTTACAGATATGGTGAATGAACTCATGTGAGACAAAATCGTTGCTCTAAGCTGTCCAACTGATATGGACTGTATTCGAGAATCTGATACTGAGTCTCTGACTGCAAATTTCATGTTCTGTCCACTAAATCCTGGAAATAAATAAAACTGCACACATACACAAATAGTTGAACCATGCTCACAAGTTTCAAAATGGACTTGAATATGACAAAATAAACATGAGCCATTACTGAGAAGTTCTCAGAGGGCATCCTATTTACACAGGATTAATCTATGTCATCATTGTTAGTCTCAAGTATACACAGGTGCTACAGATATAGCACAAATCAAAATATTTTGCATTTATATGTCATAAAGAATTTGTCTTTATCATCCAGAATGGGTTAGCAAATTCCTAGTTTTTAATTTACAAAGAAGACACTTTTCAAAGAAAAATGTGTGTCTGTCAGCTCTACAAGTCCCATGATGTTTGATATGAGTATTTAGCAAATGTGCCCTGAGCAAATTTTTAGGATGGGTAAACGAAGTTATGTTAGCAGGGTGCCTCAGTGCATATTACACAGGAAATTTATGCCCAGAGTAAATTCTAAATTTAAAATATAGTGAGCCTGAAACTTCAGGCTACCTTCACTATGTTGAGAGTTCTAGGCCAGGGAAAGACCCTATCTGAAACAATAAAGTATGTGGCACCTGTAGAGTATCATCTAAAGCTGTCTTCTGATCTTCATGCAGATGCTTGCACATACACATACACATGTGTATACACACTCAAACACACATATACTCATAAACCTAGAACCTATACATAGTTATGTTGGCTGTCCTTAGTTGCCAACTTGACAACTATATCTAGAATTAATGTAAACCCAAAATAAGTGGAGTTTTTTGTTGTTGTTTTTCTTAATTCGAAGTAGTAACATCTACTTTTTTCAGGATCTTTGAGTTAGGAAGTTATTTCTTTAATCCAGATCTTTTGAGCTGAGAAAATACACAGCACTGGGAGCCTACTCTTTCCATAGTTACTCTGCTAACCAATTTTTGCAGGGATGATCTAAGATCTTTATCCAAACAAGCAGAAGGCCTTATGGTTTTCTTAGTTTTCTTAGTGCCCAAGCATCTTCACCTTCTTTTGGATTTCCAAACTGTTGATTTATTATTTTGTATCAAAAAGCAAACACATTTTCCTGTTGGGATGTGATTTCAAAGTACTGAGTATTCCAATAGGTCTGCAAGAATTTGCATTTTGACTTTCACAAACACATGCAGCCCAGTCATATAAAATTTGTGACCTCATATAGATCAGGCTGGCCTTGAACTCATAATGTATACATGGATGACTTTGAACCTCCTGCATCCACCTCTGAGAACTGAGATTACTAGTATGTTTTTCATTTAATGAGTTACATCCTCAGGTCTTAGAATAATTTTAATTGAGATGTAAAGCACAAAGAAATTTCATACCTTCTTTAATGTGTATTTCTCCCTTATCCCCTTGTCTGGAAAAATGCCCCAACTTTAATGAAATCCTCTTTCTCAAACTAGAGAGAGAACATCTTCCCTAGGGAGAACTGTCACCTATGGTGAAGGAGTCCTCTGGTACTACACAGTCACCATGAACATCCATAGCAAGTTCCTCCTCGGTGTCTGGGATGTCAACCCATACCCATTCCTTATCTTCCTATATTACATTACATTCTGGGATGTGGTTCAGCTTTGTACCTGTTGTACCCTAGGCTTGACAGCATGGCTCAGCTGACCACTTCCTATTTGTTTCCTCTTCCTGTTCACTCCAACTTTCCAAAAAGCTTCCATCTAAAGGTACCCACACTTTCCCTGAAACTCTTAAGCATCCTCCCTCAGTCACTGCTGCATGAACTCTGCTTATCCTTTATCAATATTCTACAGAGGTCTTAATGTGATTGTTTTATGTTGCCATGCTAGAAAATTGAAAATTAAACAGTTTTGACTTCTTAGTTGTGGAATCACATAGGAGAATTTGTGTGATTTCTTTTACTTTATGTGTTTTAGTTAGAAGAGTGTACTGTTTTTAAGCAGCAAGAAACATGCGATTTGAAATTCTTACAGAGACTTTATTTTAAATTTTCCTTTTTTCCTTTTTTCTGCTTGGCTTTTATTCCCACCTCACAATGATTTACATCTATGATTTAAAAAATTAAAATTATCTTTGCTGATGAAAAAGAAGAAAACCAAAGTGGTTCGCAGAATTCTGAAAAATGAAAAGTTTAAAAGGAACATTGCTAATGACTGACACATTGGTTGCCACTGCCTCTATTAGCCTAAAATTTACCATAGGTCACACAGTTATCCCTCAGGCTTCTGCTGGTTCCCAAGAAGTCCTTATCCACATTTCATAAATTTTTGTAATAGCAGATTCTAACTTTATATAAGTGTGTGTGTGTGTGTGTGTGTGTGTGTGTGTGTGAGCTCATGTGCACGTGTGCATGCACGCACATGCATGCATATGCGCACACAGCTAATGAAACCAGGAAGGAGACCATATGAGGGAGAAAAAAAATAATGAGCAAGAAGGATAGATGAGGACAAAAAAGACATGTGACATGAAAATGGGATAAAGGTTGTGGGGAGAGTATGAAAGAGCATAAAAGGAGTCAAGGGGATGGAGAAGACGAGATAAAATGTGAATAAACCAAAACAAATCTAAACTGCCACAATGAACCCAATCATGGACTGGTCTGATCACTGTGACCCAGTTCAGCAAATAAGCAATTTAAGACATGAAAGGGGTAGTAGGCTCACAGTGAGATTGTGCAGTTCATCATGGGGAAGAAGTCCTGGTAGCTGGACTATGAAGCAGCCAGATACTTTTTGCCTACAGTCAGGAAGCAAAAAGATAAGAGTACTGAGGCTCAGGTTGATTTCTACTTTACTATTCTATTATGGACTCCATCATAGGGTTCATTAGATGGGTCTTTCCATCTCCATTGACTCAATCTAGACATTATGACAAAGGTATAAATTTTGCTTAGATTCTGTCAATTTGACAAGAAATGTTAAGTATCAGCATATATGGAAACAAGTACATAAATCTCTGAAAATCAGGCGTGTCCTCTGGGTACCACTTGTTTCTTATGTTTTCTGAAGTTCTGCAAACACATACTGTGTGTACTTCCTTCTCATTCAGGATACCATATACCTATACTGTTCTGAAATATGCTGTGTTATGTATAAGACTACAATCATAATCACATACACATTCAAACACAAAATTGTGTACTGTATAGCACGTCGGACAACAACAGATGGCACATGATGATAGGAGGATAAAAACAATGCAGATAAAATAATTAAACCATACTTCCCCTTTTATTTTTTGAGATAGAGTCTCAAACCCAGACCACACAGATACAACTAGTCAATCCTCTAACCAGCTTGGTCCTGGAACTCTCAGTCTCTACATTCTAACACTAAAATCCCAAGCTAGCTGCTATGTCAATCCTATCATAGTCTTCTTGTTTGCATAGCTAGTATCTTTACTTAAATATAATCACAAGATCCCACCTTGGTTTATTTTTATAGAGTTGTTCAACATTTTGATATGGAAATATCTACCATTTTGTTAGTTTCTGACAGTTTCTATAAATATTGCAGAGTTTTGTAACCAAAACACAACCATGCCTACAGGCAACATGCATCGCAATTAAGTTATAAACTGCTTCCACACATTTGTAAGTAAAAATTTCATACTGTTATGATAAAAGGTTGACATCTTGAGTCTATATCACTTAGATAGATACTGTAACTGCCTATACCTTCTAATATATAATACCATTCTATATAATCCAGGCTGCATCCAAATGGCCTGAGAAGACAGTTGTCAAATAGCATTGTCCTAATTAAACAGGTCATGGCTCTACAATATAAATATAACTATAACTGTATCCACATGTCCACAAAGGTACACTTCTAGAGATTCAGATCCTACACATAGATGTAGAGTACAGGACACACATACATAACACACATACATACACATAAATAAACGAGGGGAGAGAGAGAGAGAGAGAGAGAGAGAGAGAGAGAGAGAGAGAGAGAGAGAGAGAGA